>KK502474.1:700702-786523 GCA_000688735.1 Glossina austeni | reverse complement strand
GAGAGAGAGAGAGAGAGAGAGAGAGAGAGAGAGAGAGAGAGAGAGAAAATGAACCAACATATATATATTAATATTTGTATTATTAACGAAGTGAAATTACACAAATGTCTTGCCGAACTCAATTAAAGCGCGAACTGAACCCGTATGATACTTTCCTTTAAAAAAAAAAACCGTATATATCAACAGGTATCTCTTTGAACATTTCATAGAAGAATGAAAGGGACCAAAAAACGCTTTCTCTTTACATTAAATATTAATTGCAATATTTCAAACGTATAAATGTAGTTTGAAAATGTGTTCATTTAACATATCTTTAAATTTTTTATTTGGCTTAAAAAAAAACCAATCGTTATATTCAGATATGTGCTAACATGTTGTGCAATTTGGGCAAAAAGTATTTAAGGTTAAGAGTGGACATAAGGGGGTGACATAAGTAGGTAAAAAATTCGAATGATATATGTATGTCAAATATGCAAAGATCGGGATTAGAAAAGAACTCTCCATCGAGTATTTTTTTATGCCTATGAAGAGGATAAGTATGTGAGTCCGTCCGTCTATGCGTCTATCGTTCTTAGTTGATGTTATGAAATTAGCACAAGTAGAATGGGAAAACTAAACCTTAAGTGCCATTCACCACAAACCAAGTTTAATAAGATTACATGCAAAAATCCAAACACTCTTGAAACAATCTTGAAATTTCCGTTTATTCTCATTTGTGTATTCTTTAAGAATCTATTGTAAAACTTAATAGAAATTTTTTAGTTGCACGTTATTTCCACACAATCATTGACATTTATCTATTACCGAGGAATATATCCTATGCACGTTTATATACATATTATCGCTCAATGTAAGGTTCTGGTGCACTTAATTGGCTTGTTCCTATTCCTGAGTTTATCTGTCCGCCATATATGGCGATGATTAAAGTAAAAACTGGTTTTAATGGTTACTTTAGAAACAGCTAGAGACACTGTGGTGGACAACACCCTACCATCGTATACGCTACACCACTCTCCTATTATTCATATAAGGACTTTGCAAAATAAGGGTTTATATGAAAAGAAAATGTTCGAACCCAAACTATATCATCGGCGTTCGCCCATGCGCCTTAACACGTTAACGCATTAATTTTGATTAAAATACCTTAAAAGTAGCGGTTTGTGATACAGAAGAATACAAGACGAAAAGACAGCCGGACAAGCTTAGTCTATAGGTTGAACTCAGAAAGACAAGGCGGATAAATAAGCTTAGATCTAATATCATCACAATATCTCTAAAATTTCGGTCTAAAGGTTGAACACAAGAATACAGGGGTCAGACAAGTTTAAATCAAATTTGATCGAAATTTTACCAAAACTTGCAGCCTGTGGGTTGAAACAAAAAAAGCGGACGGAAGGACAGACAAAGTTAAAATGCTTTACAAAGTCATTCTGAATAGATCGATATGATCAAAAGTAGGTCTCAAATCGCTCTGGCTGTTGCATACATTCGCACAAACTTAATATACCTTTGTATAATAAATGGTGTTGGATTCAGTAACCAATATATAACATCTGAAGATATCTTCCTTATGTAGAAAAACTCGTCAAATTGGCGGATGGCGTAAATTGCTAGGCGTTAAGACGATTTCGATTTCTTTTTAATTTACTTTGCTTTACCTTCACATCTTAAAGAGCTTACAACTTACACATATCAAATTCTCACTAAATACCGAAACTGTACGCGGTTCTTTTTAGAATTTACGCACAACACACACAACTATCTCATTATTTACTAACAAAATAATTTTTGAATTAATTTTTAATAGCTGCAAAATTTTATGAAAAAAGGAAAACAGTTTTTTAGAAAAACATATTTTTTCTGACAGATGTAAACAAGAAACAAAAAAAAAAAAATAATGTAAAACGATTTTTATTTTTTTATAAATATACAAAATAACTATTAAAATGACTACACGATAAAATAAATACAAATTAAACGAAATTCGATTTTACTTTATACGCATCTTTCAAATTCATTGCAAGCAATTGTATGGACAAAAAGTACTTTTTTGAATACAGTTTAGGGAAAAATGTTAAAAACAAAAGAAAAGCGATTACAGCTAAAGTAAATTATTGTAAATGTTTTTAAGCTATTTAGTAAAATAAAAATAACAAAAGAACAAAAAACACAAAAAAGAAATGTATAGGAAAGGCTTTAGTAAATACCTATATTGTATTATATACACTCATATATATATAGCGATAAAAAAAAACGCAATACGATTATAGACATTTATATGCATTTGTTGGCTACTTTCCGAAAACATAATGATATATATATATATATATAAGTAAGTTCAGCTAAGAGAAGAAATCAATTAATAAGTGAATGGAAAGATTTTCATAATCAAAATTAATATGTGAAAAAAGTAAAAAGTAAGAAATCAAAAACAAGAAAATAAAAAACAATTGGGTTATATATATATATATGTATATGGATTAAAGTAAAAGTCCTTCGAAACAATTTAATGATCACTAAATGTGAGTATACAAATATATATATATTTATATATATATTAATAAAATGTAAATGTATACATATATTGACGTATACATATTTCTCTGTACGTACCTATATATCATATGTATGCATTGGTTATATATTATGTAATAAGTAGAAAATGTTATGAAAGATGTAATTCATAAATAAAATATCGTCTAAAATAACTGTTAAAAGCTGTCTTTATTCTTACATGTATTCAAGTTTATCATGATGTAGTATGAAAGACGATCTACGATGATCTATGCTTTATGTAGACTTCATCTTTCGTTTCGTGCGATTTTCTCAAATGCTTGCTATCTCGACGGCCATTAATATCTAATCGGCCATATCTAAAATCTGCTATGCTTTTTGTCAACTGACGAAAGGACTGACGACCGTAGCTCCGATTCTAGTTGTACTCTACATTATATTAGAGGATATATTTAGTGTGTATTACGCCTTGACGCCCTGAAAATAGGCCGGATCGATTTAAAAACATTTTCCGAATCAATGCAACGTCTTCCGTCTGTCTGTGTGCTATCTGCACATCTGTGTTTATCTCCAGTCTGCTGATGAGAAATGTTCTCAGCCTTACTATACATTCTCTGAATCTGTTAGTTACACTTATTATAGTCTTCATCACTTGTGGTACACGATACATTAAGCCTGTGAGGACATATGTAATACGCAGAAAGGCTTGAGATGAACCCACCTCCTATTATGTCGATCCATTAAGAAAATGATTCTAAGCTTTTCTGTCCGTCTGCCCGTCTGACGTCGGTCTGTATTTTTGTGTTCAACCCATATTCCGTGGTTTTTGAGATATTTTCACGAAATTTGATATGTTGACATGTGTTGGCTCAAGTATAAACGCTATTGGAAATTGGAATTGTATCCGACTATTTCCACGATGCTTTTTTTTTTTTTGTGATAAAATACTAAAAATTATACTTTGTAGGCCTACTTAACTCAAATTCATCACGGTTCATTGTCATGAAAACTTGCTATCAGGAGTCAATTTTCCCCACAAAGTATTGAAAATTGGATTTTCTTATTACATGCAGGTTCAGTATACCAAAACGTAAAAGTATTGCGATCCAATCCATTTTTAATAGCGTGTATATCAAATTTCTTCACCGTACTCCGAAAACGGTTTGAGTACAGAAATACCTGGACAGACATCAGACAGGCGGACAAACCCACGAAAGGCTTAAGTGAAACACGTCTCGTAATCCAAAGGTATAATATTTAACATGTAACACGGATTTATCTCAAGTCTTTTTTGGGTGTTGCACACATCAATCCAAGCTTAACATAAACATGAGACATAGACATTAATTTTACCCAGTGTTGACCAGATACTGTCTATTTTGTATACTCCATTATATATAAGGATTCTCGAGAAAGGTATGGTAATGAGGTCTTAATCTTAGTACTTTATGGCAGGTATACGTTATGAATAATAGGATCTGTGACATAGAAACTAATTTGTCTAAATGACCATGTCAGTTGATGTTTTCGATCCATATAATGGCTTCCATGAAAAATATGTCTTTACTGGAAAACAAGGTGTGATTTCCCGAATTGTGTTAAGTGAAATGGTGCAAGGTATTTAGTATCTCAATTTAGTATCGCCCTTAATTTTATTTTATTTACTTTAAGGATGATAAAAAACAATTTTTTTTTTAAATTTAATAATCCTTTCTGCACAATTCTTTTTGTAGTACATCGGTACCCCAAAACATTCTTGAATGTTATATATCTTTATTTAAAAAAAAAAAACAGTCGAGCAAAAATTTCCCGATAATTTTTTTAAGTTTGTAAGACCTTAGTGTGTGAACCCTTCACCATAACTATAAACATACTTTGTTTTTATAGATATGGCGGTTGTTCTGCTAAATATCATTTTAATTAATTTAGTAAAAGCGACCACATTTTTTTACGGTCGTCTCACAAACCAAAAAAAAAAAAAAAATACAATATCTCTGCTTTGCATTTACTGAGAAATTTTGTATAAAAGCTTAACAAAATGCTAACGACAAAATAGAAATTTGAATGCAACAAAACGATCGCAGGTATCGCATACAAATTTATTGTTTGAATATTTAAAATAAAAAGTTTCATTTAATGGCTGATAAAAGAAATCTGTTGTTACTATTTGACCGGCCAAATGAGCCAGTGTTCATGGAAAAGGGTAAAACTTCCACAGTGTTCGATGTACCTGATCGCTATTTGACTGACCGTTATCGTCCTATTGGCAATGAAGTGCAGACACGCTTCGGCGAGAAAGCCCAGCAACGTATACCGGTTCGCGAGATATCCTTACCAGATTTACGCTTACCTATGTCTTTGGGGCGTGAGGAAATTTTCTCATTATTCGTTCCCAGGCACAGACAAATTGCTGGTCGTTTAATAGATATTTTCATGGGTGTACGATCGATCGATGATCTTCAAAGTGTAGCTGTCTATGCTCGAGATCGCGTAAATCCATACTTATTTAATTATGCTTTCTCGGTTGCGTTATTGCATCGTCCTGATACTAAGGATTTGAATATACGTTCGTTAGCTGAATATTTTCCCGAAAAATTTGTAGACTCCAAGATATTCCGTAAACTTCGCGAGGAAACTACCGCTGTAGATGAGGGCTCACGTATTCCGATTACCATTCCTCGTGATTATACTGCTTCTGATCTAGATCCTGAACATCGTCTTTGGTATTTCCGAGAAGATTTGGGAATCAATCTCCATCACTGGCATTGGCATTTGGTATATCCTTTTGATTCAACCGATCGTAGTATAGTGGAAAAAGATCGCCGTGGGGAATTGTTCTACTACATGCATCAGCAAGTCATTGCTCGTTATAATTTAGAACGTTTTAGTAATAATTTGGCTCGAGTCGCGCGTCTTAATAATTTTCGTGATCCTATTGCTGAGGGTTATTTTCCCAAAATGGATTCTTTGGTAGCAAGCAGAGCCTGGCCACCACGTGCTCAAAATACCAGAATAAGTGACTTGAATCGCACTTCCGATCAACTGAAAATCGATGTCGGTGATCTAGAACGCTGGAGAGATCGTATTATAGAAGCAATTCAACAAGGTTTTGCTACGGATGTAAGCATTTGTGCTGATACGTGTGGCAACTTTTCTAATTTATCAACTACAACATTTTTTTTAGGACCGAGGTAATCGTGTATCATTGGCTGGAGATAGCGGTATCGATACGTTGGGTAATATGATCGAGTCTTCCATAATATCTCCAAACCGTTCCGTTTATGGAGATTTTCATAATGTTGGGCATTTATTCATTTCCTATGCTCACGATCCTGATCATCGTTATTTAGAAGCATTCGGTGTTATGGGTGACTCAACAACAGCCATGCGCGATCCGGTATTCTATAGATGGCATGCCTATATTGACGACATATTCCAGGAGCATAAAAATCGTTTGCCAGCTTACACCTTACCGCAATTACAATATGATGGTATTTCAGTGACTGGTTTACAAGTGGCAGCTGATGGTGGACGTCCCAATATATTAAGCACCTTTTGGCAGCAATCCGATGTCGATTTATCGCGTGGAATGGACTTCTTACCACGTGGCAATGTTTTCGCTCGCTTTACGCACTTACAGCATACGCCTTTCACTTATACCATAAATGTTAATAATCAAGGTGGTGCACAACGTTTCGGTACCGTTCGTATATTTTTGGGCCCTAAGATCGATGAACGCGGTTTGCCTATGGCTTTTAGAGAACAACGTTTGTTTATGATTGAATTGGATAAATTTGTGACTTCGTGTAAGTTTTGAAAAATTCCCTCAGTTTCATAAAGATTATTTCATTTTTTGACTTTAGTGAATCCCGGTATGAATACTATACGTCGACGTTCAGAAGAATCTAGTGTTACCATTCCTTTTGAACGTACGTTTCGTAACGTGGATGCAAATCGTCCCCTTGTTGGTGCTGCTGATGAGCTTGAATTTAATTTCTGTGGTTGTGGCTGGCCTCAGCATATGTTAATACCGAAGGGCAAGCCCGAAGGATTAACTTGTCAATTGTTTGTTATGATATCTAATTATGAAGATGATCGGGTAAGATTTTTTTTGGCATAAGTTCGGAATTTTATTTTTCATGGTTGGATTTTACAGATTGATCAAGATTTGGTGGGTAGTTGTAATGACGCATCTTCTTATTGTGGAGTTCGTGATCGTTTATATCCCGATCGTCGCCCTATGGGTTTTCCTTTTGATCGCTTACCTCGTCGCGGTGTTGATAGTTTGATGAATTTCTTAACTAATAATATGAGCATAGTTGATGTTACTATTCGTCATGATGATCGCACCGATGTACGTCAAAATTAGTTCGTGGCTTCTGAATGCAGGAGAAGACTTCGCTTTTGAATCTAAGTTACAAAATTTTATGTTTTTGATTTAATATCTTTATGAATTATAATAAATGGAAAGACTTTGCATGAAAGAGAATTTGAAGATTATCTTTTGTTATGCAGGGAAGTGCTAAAAGAAAGCGAAATTGTTATTCTTTGGAATAATAATAGAAACGTTAAGTTACTTTGAAGTAACCTGAAGGAAATCGGACAGACTATAGAACCAATATGTCAGTTGAAAGTAGACAGATTGAATTCTCCAAAACGCATGTCAAGTACTTGCAAAGTGTGAACGAGATCTAATAGCCCCAACATATGGTTAAATAGCCTGCACCTAATACAATTCTTCGTTTATTTTCGTGGAAAAAATGGCGAAAATTATTCCTTGTTAAGCCTTTATAGAGAGGGAGTCCAAAACGTAGACTGACGTACCCAAATTTTGCAAAATTAATTTTCTTCCCGGAGTTGTTATGATTCTCCTATTTCCCTCGTATAAACGCTTGCTTTTTATAAGAAGCTTTATATGGGGTATCCCGTACCTTGTATCATAAGCGGTTTCGTTATGAATAAACAGAAAAAAGAATTACATTCTAATGAAAGAATAAAGCAAATGCAAATGAAGAGGCAGAGATTGAGCTAATTAACGATCTATCCTACAGCGTTTGTGGAGAATAGTATTCAAGCCGGCCGACTGTAGCTATTAATCAATGGCAATCTTCGAATTTTTCGCTGCGGTATCTGAGTTATCTCAGAGCTTGAACCTGAGTGAAGGCAGAACTTTATATTTTTAGTTAAAATTGGTTAAAGTAGAAAGAAATAACCTGCCAGTATTACGTTATGAAGATGATACTTCGGAAACAAAATGTTTTTTTAATTTTAAAGGAAATTTTTTCTTTTTTTAAAAGAAATTAGAGAGAATTCATCAAGTTGCAATTTAAGACAATTAGGGATCAATTATCAACATATTACAAAAGTTTTTGATTTTTAGCCAATTTTTGATCTTCCAAATTGAAACATATATAAAAAAACTTTTCCAAAGCTTTTCCTAATTACGGGCCTAATTTAGAATTACATTATTAGACAATGTCAACAGCAATGTGTGTACATGCTTTTGTTCTTTGCTTGAATTATTATTATTAATTTTTTTTACTTCTCCTTATATGCTTTACATTACTTTTTGATAATAATTAGTATGAGAGTTACTCCCAAGAGTCAATTGAATTCGGCTGATTTTTTTTTAGCTGAGTTTCATGTGTTAGTATATAAATAAATAAAATAAGAAAATAAAAAATATGACATCGTAATACGTAAATAAACCTTTAACACATTTACATACAGAATGTGAGCTCTTTGTGTTTGAGAAAAGTTGTTTTTTATACGTCACTACCTTTCTATAAAAAAAAAGGATCTATGGCGATGTTCATTCGCCGATGGCTTTGAGTAAAGTTACGGAACGCAGGAGACATTATGCGTAGAATGCATAGGCCACGAAAAGTGTTGAGCACATTCAAGAAATCTAACAAACAACAATTTTTGCCCATATAATAGCATCCTTTATACCTTACACCACTTATAATACATGGTATGGCATGTTATGTTTGTACGGATGCAGACAACAATCAAACGAATTTGAAAGAGACTCAGCATATTTTATGATGAAATTTGATACGCTAATCTGTTTTGGGTGAAGAGTGAAAGCCATTGAAAATGGTTCACATCGGACTACTTCCCATACGATGTCTTATATTGAAAAGTCGTTGTATGAGTAACTTTACTACGTTAACAACTGTGCGATTTTTATATTTATTTTTATTTTTGTTCTAATTTTTTTTTTTTTTTTTTTGGGGAATAATGACATGGCTCACAACTTTACAATATGCATGGCACTGACTGATTGCTTTCTTTCTAGCACGACTAATCAGTCGAGAGAGGTTACCTATTCGTGTAACAAGGCGACGGGTAGAACGAAGCGAGAAAAGAGAACGAGACAGAATGATGGACGGAGCCACGTGGGTGTGTGTCCAATCGGTAAGTGCTCACGCCTCAGTGCTAAGCACTCATTATAACTACGAGGGAAGTAAATTCTACCGCATTGAGATTCCAACCACGCGAACCCTGATATGTAATCTTAGGAAGGGAACGATAAAATAAGTTCAATGCGCAGTGATTAAATTAAGATTTATGATTTGAGAAAATTTAAGCGACACACACAGAGATAAAACACTGCTAGATTCGTTCTCCGATCATTTAAAAATATCGTACAAACATACCCATAGCACACGTTGACCCACAGTAGATAAAAGTGCATTAAGTTAAAAAAATCGCATGCGAAAATTTACTGCATACAAATGCAAATTTTTCTAATCCAAGCAAAAGTTTGACCGATAAAAATGATAAAAAAATATTAAACAAAAACATTGCAATTTTAATTAAACCTCAAAATGAGGTATGCTTTAAAATAGGGAAAATCCCTAGACCACATC
This sequence comes from Glossina austeni, assembly GCA_000688735.1. Taxonomy (NCBI): domain Eukaryota; kingdom Metazoa; phylum Arthropoda; class Insecta; order Diptera; family Glossinidae; genus Glossina; species Glossina austeni. Next base: position 777,134 of record KK502474.1, on the reverse strand, counting down.
TTGTATGTTTTCGAAAATGCATTTTTCTATAAAAAGGTCGTTACTATTCTTCCTTTGCAACAGTGTCTTTTATAAGTCCCAAAGTGCACAACTCCAAACAGTCCTCTCATCCTTCATATTGTTTTTTAAGTTTCTCAAAGAAAATCAAAAGGAATAAAGAAAAGAAAATGACGGACAAGAAAAATATCTTGCTGCTCTTCGATCGTCCTAATGAACCGGTGTTCATGGAAAAAGGCGACACTTCGACTGTATTCGATGTACCGGACAGTTATTTAACTGATCGTTATCGTCCTGTTGGCAATGAGGTGCGGGCCCGTTTCGGTGAAAAGGCCGAAAGACGTGTGCCTGTACGTGAGATACGGGTGCCAGATATGCGCGTACCTATGTCTGTAGGACGGGATGAACAGTTTTCATTGTTTATACCGAAGCACAAGACCGCTGCTGGACGTTTAATTGACATCTTTCTGGGCATGCGTACTGTCGACGACTTATTAAGTGCAGCCGTGTTTGCACGAGACCGTGTCAATCCTTATTTGTTTCATTATGCTTTGTCGGTGGCTTTAATGCATCGCCAAGACACTAAGGACCTTGAATTACCTTCTCTTCCGCAGTATTTTCCCGATAAGTATGTAGATTCGAAAGTTTTTCGAAATGTACGCGAAGAGGCTACAGTCGTATCAGAAGGCTCACGTATGCCAATTGTCATACCACGTGACTATACCGCTTCTGATTTGGATCCAGAGCATCGTTTGTGGTATTTTCGCGAAGACATAGGTTTGAATATTCATCATTGGCATTGGCATCTGGTTTATCCAGCCGAGGCTAGTGATCGCAGCATTGTAGCTAAAGATCGTCGTGGCGAATTATTTTATTATTCACATCAACAAATAATCGCCCGATATAATCTTGAACGTTTTTGCAATAACTTACCGCGTGTGGTTCGTCTTAATAATTTACGTGAAGAAATATCAGGGGGTTATTTCCCAAAAATGGACTCTTTGGTGGCGAGCAGAGCATATCCGCCACGTCCGGAAAATAGTAAAATGACAGATTTAAATCGAGGTGTGGATCAATTGAAAGTCGACGTGGGAGATTTAGAACGTTGGCGTGATCGTATTTATGAAGCAATTCATCAAGGTTTCGTTGTTGATGTAAGTAAAAATATAAGGTAATAAGAGTATCCTCACTTACCGCCTTTATTGTCTCACGCATATGATTGCATAAAACATTTGTTAAATAAAAATGACTAAGTAAGATATCGTTTAATTATATAGGAAAGTGGAAATCGCATCACTTTAGACGAAAATCGCGGCATTGATGTTTTAGGCGATGTTGTAGAGTCTTCGATTATATCACCAAATCGTGCTTTGTATGGCGATCTTCATAACTTAGGCCATGTTTTAATTTCCTATGTTCACGATCCAGATCATCGCTATTTGGAATCATTCGGTGTTATGGGCGACTTGGCAACGACAATGCGTGATCCAGTTTTCTTTCGGTGGCATTCGTATATTGACGATATCTTCCAAGAGCATAAGACGCGCATGCCTCCTTACATGGTAAACCAATTAAATTATGAAGGCATTACGATCACTGGACTTCAGGTCGCTGCAGATGGTGGCTCCCCTAATACTTTGAATACTTTTTGGCAACAATCAGACGTGAATTTGTCGCGTGGCATGGATTTTGTACCACGTGGTAACGTGTTTATACGTTTTACTCACTTACAGCATACACCTTTCACTTACACGGTTAATGTGAACAATAATGGGGGTGCACAACGCTTTGGCACAGTGCGTATATTTTTAGGCCCTAAAAATGATGAACGTGGTCTTCCCATGTCGTTTAGAGATCATCGTTTGTTGTTGATCGAATTGGATAAATTTGTAGTGTCTTGTAAGTTGCAATGTCGATGTAGATCAGGAATTAAAAATATTTAAAGTTTATTATTTCTTTTAGTAAATCCCGGCATGAATACCATACGTCGTCGTTCTACTGAGTCTTCGATTACTGTACCGTTTGCACGCACTTTCCGTAGCTTAGATGAAAATCGTCCCCCTGCCGGCTCCCCGGAAGAAGGTGAATTTAATTTCTGTGGTTGTGGTTGGCCAGAATATTTACTAATACCGAAGGGTTTACCTGAAGGCTTCAAATGCGTTTTATTTGTTATGGTGTCAAACTACGAAGATGATCGTGTAAGTGTTATATACGAATCATTTATTAAGGAAATGAAAGTAAACATGTTTACTATTTCTAGATTGATCAAGATTTGGTGGGCAGTTGCAGTACTGCCGCTTCTTATTGCGGTGTACGAGATCGTCTCTATCCCGATCGTCGTTCAATGGGTTATCCCTTTGATCGCTTGGCACGGCGTGGCGTTGACAATTTGATGAATTTCTTAACTCCCAACATGGCCACCGTAGATGTTGATATACGTCATGAAGATCGCACTGTAGTGCGCCCGAATTAATTAACGATGATACAACTTTTGATATATAAATGGACATGATATGTAAACATAATACGACATATGCAAATGTGAAATCTGTGCGTTTTCTTTATATTTTTTATATATAATACACAATATATAAAAATATAAAAATTAATTGATGAAATAATTCAATTTTTAAAATTTAACTTAAATATATAAAAGCATTATGCTGGGCCACCGCCCATCATTATACCATTTATCGCTTAACGCATTTATTCATATGGTGACTTTTCCAAACAATTCTTTATGTAGGAAGCAGTCGTAAAGGTAGTCGAATCCGAATTCGAATTCAAATCCGTTTTATATAAAGTTCGTTCTTGGGCCAATATATCGGTGTAGCGAATTCAAATTAAATACCTCAACAATTGCGATCTGTAGGGTATGGGACGGGCGGATGGATAAGTTTAGATCGAGCCTGAAAGTGATTCTGACCGCATACATCCGCGCAAACCGAATATGTCTTTGTACAAACAAATGATAGGGGGCATGAAAAGCTTATCATTAGAATTTCCGAAACATTCGTAAAACAAACCAGCAGTTCATGATAAGAAAAATTTGAAAACCGCACGAAGTTCTATAACCACAGGTACGCATTTATTTAGATTTACAAACAATACCATGCGTATATCTTCAGAAAAAGAAACTTAATTTAGAAGACTGGAATAATTTAGTATAAATAGCCGAAGAATTTTTTGGCAATTTACCAGTGTTTTCTCTAAACTTAGTCAGAGTAGTTTTTTGTTTTTTTATAAATCGTTTGCTACCATTTACTTCTAATGATGGCTAATAGGAATGATTTGTTGTTGCTTTTTGAGCATCCTAATGAACCGGTTTTTATGGAAAAGGGAAAAACAATTACAGTGTTCGATGTGCCCGATAAATTTTTAACCGATCGATATCGCCCTATTGGTACAGAGGTGCAAACAAGATTTGGCGAACGGGCAGAGAAGCGCATACCTGTTAAGGATATCACTTTGCCGGATCTACGCATACCAATGTCCTTGGGGCGTAATGAACAATTTTCTTTGTTTATACCACGACATCGGCAAATTGCTGGACGATTAATTGATATCTTTATGGGCGTACAAAGCATCGACGATCTACAAAGTGTAGCAGTTTTTAGTCACGATCGTTTGAATCCCTACTTATTTAATTATTGTCTGTCGGTGGCCTTGTTGCATCGCCCGGATACTAGAGCATTAAATTTGCCATCGTTTGCTCAACATTTTCCTGATAAATTTGTCGACTCACAGGTATTTAGACAAATGCGTGAAGAAGCTACTGTGGTGTCTGAAGGATCTCGCATGGCCATCGCGGTACCACGTGATTACACAGCTTCTGATTTGAATGCTGAGCATCGTTTGTGGTATTTTCGCGAGGACATGGGTGTTAATCTTCATCATTGGCACTGGCATTTAGTGTATCCAACTGAAGCTACTGATCGCCGCATAGTGGCTAAGGATCGGCGTGGTGAATTGTTTTATTATATGCATCAACAACTTATTGCCCGTTACAACTTGGAAAGATTTAGCAATAGTTTGCCCCGTGTTGTGCGTTACAATGATTTCCGCCAACCTATAGCCGAGGGATATTTTCCAAAAATGGACTCTATGGTAGCGAGCAGGTCGTGGCCTCCACGCTTTGACAATACTAAAATTAGTGACTTAAGGCGTACATCTGATCAAATTAATGTGGATATCGCCAATTTAGAACGCTGGAGAGATCGTATACTTGAGGTTATTCAATTGGGTTACGCTATGGATGTAGGTCTTGATAGCGAAACGGCAAGATTCTGTTTTAGTTTAAAACTAATACTTTTTTTGTAGGACAACGGTACTCGTTTGGAACTGAATGAGCAGCGTGGTATAGACATACTGGGAAATATAATAGAATCGTCGATTCTTTCGCCAAATCGAACATTATATGGTGACTTTCATAATATGGCGCACGTGATCATCTCGTATGCCCATGATCCGGATCATCGTCATTTGGAATCGTTTGGTGTTATGGGTGACGCGGCTACCGCTATGCGTGATCCGGTTTTCTATAGATGGCATGCTTACGTTGATGACATTTTTCAAGAGCACAAGGGTCGTTTGCCTGCGTATACTGTGTCTCAACTTCGCTACGAAGGTGTGTTGTTATCTGGAGCGCAAATCAGCAGCGATGGCGGTCAAGCGAATACGCTAACAACGTTTTGGCAACAATCCGATGTAGATTTGTCTCGTGGTATGGATTTCGTACCCCGTGGCAATGTATTCGCTCGATTCACTCACTTACAACACACGCCATTTACTTACACTATAAACGTAAATAATTTGGGTGCGGTGCAGCGTTTCGGTACGATGCGTATTTTTTTGGGCCCAAAGATGGATGAACGCGGCCAACCTATGGTCTTAAGAGAGCAGCGAAATCTAATGATAGAGTTGGATAAATTTGTAGTGTCATGTAAGTGATTTTGTGGATATGGGAAAAATCAAATAAACTTTTTTCGATCATCTAGTGAATCCTGGCATGAATACCATAAGACGTCGCTCTACCGAATCCAGCGTTACCATACCGTTTGAACGCACTTTCCGTAATTTGGATGAAAATCGCCCCGTTGCTGGCACTCCGCAGGAATTAGAATTCAATTTTTGTGGCTGCGGTTGGCCACAGCATATGTTGATTCCAAAGGGTTTGCCAGAAGGTTTGCAATGCGAATTATTTGTTATGATTTCTAACTATACGGATGATCGGGTAAACTGGGCTTGTTATCTCGACCCGTAATAAGAAGTTTTGGTTTTCTTAACTTTAAATTCGTTTCGTAGATTGAGCAAGATCTGGTCGGCAATTGTAGTGATGCCTCGTCTTATTGCGGCGTACGAGACCGCCTCTATCCTGATCGCCGCGCAATGGGTTATCCCTTCGATCGCCCGCCACGCCAGGGAGCAGATCGTTTAGTTAACTTCCTTACCCCTAATATGAGCGTAGTTAATGTTATCATACGTCACGAGAATAGGACCGTTTTACGATCCATGAACTAAATTTTAAATGAGATCACAATTCGATATAATTAAAATTGAAAAATTATACAATTTGAAGCAAAAAAAAGTGTTACTTGTAATATATGAATATTTTTCGTTTTCGTAAGTGATAAGAGTCGCTTACTTATCAATCACATTTGAAAAATTTTAATAAAAATTCTTTTGCTCAAATTTCTCTGCTTTTAGTCTGCTTTGAAATCTCATCAGAAAGGTATCATCTTCTGCGTGTAGACGAAGTTTTCGATTTCTTCAGATGAAAATGAGATTAATTTTGATCTTGTCTTTAACCTCTATGCTCTGTAGCGTAAGTTGAATGCGCTGAAAGTAATAATAAAAATAACAGAAAATAATATAGGGGAAGTGTAAAATATTTGTATTTTGACAAGATTTGTGTTTGTGCAGTTCTTTGTTACAGCAGCCAGCGATTATGATCTTGAAGCCAAAATTTTTGCTGCTAAGGCCAGTGAACGTTATTATAAACTTTATAATAAAATTGCCGAAGAAACTTATTCTTCCTTAAATGAAGATGATTTCGAGATGATATTTACAAAACTTACTACTGTTAAAGTGATTGCTAATGAGCTGGTGGAGATATCTTTAGAAGCTTCCGACTTTGATCTTAATAAGATACAAGATCCAGAAATGAAGCGGGCTTTGCAAAATCTACGTAAAGTTGGAGAACTTTTTGTTTTGGGTGAAGATTATTTCTCATCAGTTCTTATAAATTTGGCTTCTTTAAAAGAGCTATCCACGGATAAGGATGTTGAACCATATATGGGTGGCATAAATATGCCCGATCACGATGACAGCCCTATAGCTTATTATCCTGATATTCAAAGAATTTTTGAGAATAGTAACGATCCCGACGAGTTGAAATATTACTGGGAAACTTGGAGGGAGAAAAATTTGGTATGGTCCTCCGTAAATTTTTATACCATTGTCGAAGCATTTCGGAAAGCTGCTACAATTTTGGGTAAGTGTTTACTCTAAAAAAGTTTGAATCAACCGGTGAAAGCACCAAAAGCTCGTCTCTTTCTTAACCAGTTAGCTATTATTGACGGACATAATCGTCATCAACAAATAGTAGTATTTTGTTTGTGTGACAAGTATACTCATCAAAAAATGTAATTTTTGGGACACAGTTTAAGTCAACATTTTTCAAAGCGGTCTTAATCGCTAACTGCTTTATCGCTCATTGCTGCTGCAATCTTTCTCATTGCTTTAATCAACTCTAATACGCCTCTAAACCCTTTAGTGCTTAGGAGTTAATACTTAACAACGTTTTATATTTCAGAGGTTCCAGTTTTACAGTTTTGGTATCGCTGCTACAATCACAAGGACTTCTTTTCTGAAATGGAAAAAGTTATGGAAGAAATTAGGCCGGCTTATCGACAAATTCATGCTTTTGTTCGGCATGAATTGCACAAAAAATACGGTAGTGAAGTATTGGATCCCAAAGGTCCAATACCGGATCATTTGTTTGAGCAAGTTCTAGCTCAAGCTTGGAAAGAAGGCAGTGTTATCGACACATATTTTCCTTTTAAAGAACTGCCACCCTATGATGGTTTTGTTAAAGATTTTGATGCCCGAAAAGCGATCGATGAGGTTCAAAGATTTTATAAATCTCTAGGTTTTCCTGACTTTGACGATCAGTTTCTTAATGAACAGCTGAAAGAACATGATGATACGGCCAATAGCGGTGACTGTCGAGCCGATATTTTTGATCTTACACCAAGAGTGTTTATGAAATATTGTCGTAAAGTCGATTTTCGTAAATTTATGCAAAATCATGGTTATCTTAGTCGTGTGCATTATGCTCAGGAAAAAAAGAATTTGCCCTCTTATGTTTTCAGCTCTTATGACTTAGAATATCCCGTAGGCGAAGCAGTGATATTATCAGCTTGTACACCTAAACATCTGGACGCAATCGGTTTAGCAAAGGATTTCGAATTTACAAATACAACTCTAATGAATCGTCTATTCCGTATGGGTATTCATACTATATTCAACATTCCGATATTCTTTGTGCACACCAAAGTTATGAATGATCTGCTAAATGGTACCGTCGAAATGGACGGTGTCAATAAGCACTATTGGTACTTAATGCAAGAACATGCAGGTGTAGAACCGCCTTCTGATCGATCCCAGGAAGCCATCGATTTTCCATATAGATTCTACTTGGATTTAGAACAAAACTATCAAACTAAGTAAATTATGAACCTACAAAAACTCCTGATAGGTAACTTGCTTTTTGCAGGAAATTTGTTTCCGAAGTTCTGGGCTATCAATTTTATAGAGCCTTTTGCAATAAAAGTGGTCAAGCCAATCACTTGCAAAATTGCGATTTTTTTGGTAATCTCGCAGTTGGCCACGATCTGAAGTGAGTTACTTTCGGGTATCTTATTAAAAGTTAATCCTGATTTATTTTATATAAATTTACAGAGCCATGATGTCTTTGGGATCAAAAGAAAGTTGGCGTGATACTATTGCGAAAATATTACCCGATAATCCCGGTTTGCATGGAGACGCTCTATTAGAATATTACGCTCCCATTATAGATTGGATTAAAGCCTTCAATATAGAGAACAAATTAAAGATTGGTTGGAACGATACTAAGAAAAGTAATGGATTTATATTTTTAACATCACCTTTCCAAGAAATAACTTTTATGTAAAAAATTTTCCATTTTAGAAATCATCTAAAGGAGGCAATCAAAAGATGTTCCTCTAATTTTGCATGCTTGTTATTGCACTGTTGCAAGACAGACTACAAATCGATTAGAAAAAGTATTTACTTGATTCAGAAATTATTATTAAATGCCGTAAGAAGTTATTTACTGAACGCCTTAATCAATAAAAACTGTTAACGTCTGTGCACAAGCATAGTTGTCGCATGCTTGATCGATAATTTAAGCAACAATTTTTGAGTTGTGGGAGGAAGAAGACCGTAAAGATTTGCACTAGAAATTTTCTTAAATTCTAGCAAAAAATAACTTTAGAACGAGTAGTCAAATTTTTCTTCTCTTTACTGGAGTGGCAGACTAATTTTTATCTATCCGACATAAGCTCACGTTCACTTTGAAAAAGTCAACGAGCATAATTGTATTTCATGGCAAGAGTGTTATTGGGCGAAAAGGATGAACAAGAAACTCTCGCAAAAAAGTTACCTATGAAAACTTTGCAATTTTTATCTACGTTCACTTATTAAATACAGATTTTTCGGCCTACAAGTCGGTAACGGTGGCTCGTATAATGTTATGAAAAAAATTAACCTCTCCTTCGTTACTTAATCAAAATCAATGCGACAGTGCTAGGTAGAATATACAACAACTAAGAAAATTATTTATATTATACTATGACCTATGAGAGATTGCAAAAAAAGGAAAAATATAAAGTTTCATATTCCATGGCATTGGGTGAGCGTGGTTGATTTTTGATGTTCTTGTAGAATAATTTTGTAGAAATTTATATATCATGTATCCGTTATAGCTTATGAGCACCAAACAAAAGGCACACCAAGCAAAGGTGTTTCCAGTTTTGGTTGCATATACTTGTGGGAGTTGTAGGCGCGAACGATAGAATATTTACCACGGGTGATACCCAGATGGGCAGACGGACAGGTGGGCGGACGAACAGACAGACATGCTTAGGTGCATTCCGAATTCAGAACTGGTCAAGAAATTATAAAGTTTATCTAGTTTGAATAATACTTCTGTGCATTACAAAAGTTAAAAAAAAATAAATTTATGGCACATTATACAATCAAGTAGATGTGGTCGATTTTTCCCCTTTTTGTAGGAGTACTACAGAAGTCGATAGAATATACGGTCAAATTTCCATAGATTGATATGCTGTAGTTTATGATTAATGAGCAAAACCACAATTTTTTATTCAATTTAAGAACCATGGGCGCCTCAGTTTACGTAAGCGTGCTTTTCGGCTGATCTAGTACGTTTTCCATACCCATCTACATGCAAGAAATTGTAATGTTTCTGCAAAATTTAAAATCATTAGCTTCACCCTTGCGGACAGGAGAATATTTACAACAAATATTATATAGCCGTACAGACAGCCAGACGGACTTGTTTATATCGTTTCTGAATTTGATGCTGATATATACTTTGTGGGACCTTTAATTCCTTCTTCAACATCTGAAAGAGCTATAGTGTTCTTTAATGAATTACTTGACCATAATTTAGGTCAATATAACTGTACCTTTAATTGTAATGGTAGACTGCTTGATCTTTGCTTTGCCAATTTTCCAGAGATTAATGTAAATCGTTGTCCACCTTTTTAGTTTACCTGAGGATCCTTATCATCCAGCATTGTGTATTTCTTTTCATCACAAGTATGACGGTTCGTTGAACTGTCTTAATAGTCCAAACCCAACCTTTTCCAGCAACTATTATGATTTTCATAAAACCAATATAGTATTGCTAAAATTTCATCTTTCACATATGAGGCTTGACTTCTCAACCGGGAATATAGAAAGCTTATTGTCATCGTTCTACAAGGCATTAAACATAGCTATTGCTGCATCTGTTCCGCTTAAGCAGTGCCGACCTCGAAGTAGGTGTCCCCCGTGGTTTAATACGACAATTAGGTATTATAAGAATAGGAAAAATAAGCTGTTCAAGAAATTTTTAAAAAGTGGCTCTTCTCTACACTATTTCGCGTACTCAGCCGCAAGGCATAGATTTAACTCCCTCAATCATCAATATTATTGCAGATACCTTCAGTTCATTAAATCCTCTCTGTTTGCTAATCCTAAATTCTTCTTTAAATTTGTTAATTCAAAAAGAAAAATTTCATATTCATATTCACCGATTTTAGCAAACCATTTAATTTGGTTAACCATAAGTTACTTATTTTTAAACTTCAAGCCGCTGGCTTCCCTTCCCATTTAGTGAAATGGATAAGCTCTTATCTGCATAATAGATCATTCAGGGTTTTGTTTAACTTCACCACTTCATATGAATTCCACGTTTCGTCAGGAGTACCTCAAGGTAGCCACTTAGGACCCATTTTATTTAATCTATACATTAATGACTTGCCTTCGGCGATTAAATCCAGCCAGATCTTAATGTACGCTGATGATGTGAAACTGTTTTCTTCTTTTTCCTTAGAATCGCAATCACATCAGCTTCAAACTGACCTAAATAAATTGGTGGCATGGTGCTCTTCAAATTATATGACACTAAACCTAAATAAATGTAAGAAGCTTTCTTTCTCTAGAAGGAAGTCATTCATAACCCATTATTTTATAGATTCGCACAAGTTGGAGGACGTTGAGTCGTTCACAGACCTAGGCGTCCTCTTTGATCGTAGGCTACGTTTCAATTTGCACGTTGAGTTCTTGATAAGCAAAGCTAGGTCCGCTCTTGGTTTCATCAAGAGGTGGTCCAAAGAGCTAGATGATCCGTATATTACCAAAAGGCTGTATACGTGTTTGGTTAGGCCTATACTTGAGTATGCTTCTATTGTGTGGTCTCCTTCATATAGGTGCTATGTAGACTCAATTGAATCTATTCAAAAGCAATTCCTGTTGTTTGCTCTTAGGAATTTGGGTTGGGATCCGTCTGCTTCTCTTCCCCCCTATGAAAATAGATTGCTTCTTTTGTCCTTACCGTCTCTTGAAAAACGTAGATTTGTTCTTGGCGTTTGCTTCGCAATCAAATTAATAAATGGCGCTACTGACTCGCCGTCATTACTTGGAGAAATAAGTTTTAATGTTCCTAACCGCTTTTCTAGGCACTTTACCTTGGTTAAGGTTAGTCATTGTAAATATAATTATGAGCTGTTTAACCCGCTCAGAGTTGTTTGCAAGAACCTAAATAACGTCTATCACCTTTTTTCATTATCGGACACTTTAAAGTCCATTAAAGCAACATTGCTTAATACACGAGATTTGCCAATGTCGTACTTAAATTAGCTCTTAATCCTAAAAAGTCACTACGATTCGAAAATTAATTGTTGTGAACTATTATCGGTTGCCAAGCTTATGCATGTTTGCGATGGCTTAGGGGTTCATTTACAACTAGGTTCTGTACCGGTTGTGGGTGTGGCTCTGTGCTAATTGTGTACATGCTTTTTTTTCTTTTTCTTTTTTTTCTTTTTTTTCCTTTTATTTGTTTTATTGTACTTATACTAAGTTTTTTTTAATAATAATTAATTTAAGATTTACTTTAAGAGTCATTGGAACTCGACTGCTGTTTGTTTTAGTTGAGTTCTGTATAAGTGGAATAAATAAATAAATAAATAAATAAATAAATAAAAAAAAAAAAAAAAAAAAAAAAAATATGGACCACTGATGCTCCTTCTGGGCGTTTCAAACGTTTTGACAAAATGAATATACCCCTCATCCACGAGTGATTTACTATTACCATCTATGATCCTTTTTCGTCTTCAAATTTTGTGAATTTCTTACCTGTTAAGTACGAGTGCACGGATCTGGACGAGCGATAATAAGGCAGACCCAGATCTGGAGAATAAAGCGCATGAGCCCGAAGTTCCCAAACATAATTGAAAGTAGTTTCGTATGTTCCTCTTGCTGCATGCGGACGGGCGATGTTATGAAACAAAATCAATTTTCGTGTTCCTTTACTTACTCTAGCGACTAGCTCGGCTTGATGTCGTTCAAATGTAGTACTTCTAAGCATGCATTGTTAGAAAAAAAATTAATATTAAAACTTTGAAAAAACATTTTAGGAGTTTTGTGCAAGTTTTTATTTTAATCAAAGTTCAAAAATTCAGAAAGATCTTTTCAAGAGAATTTTTGGAAAATTTCGCCAAAAATTTTCAATTTCAAAAATCCATTAATTAATAAAAAATATTTGTTAGCTTGGCTTTGTGAGAGATTAAAAATTATAAAGAAATAAAATAAAAAGAAACATTCAATTATTTGCAAAAATAGTCTTGTTATCAAGTAAAGGGATAAAATATTCACAAAGATAAAACACTAAATGTTTTTACTTGTTACGAAAATAAAAACTGTTCTTGAAAAAAATGTTATTGACTTAATCATTGTTCATCTGCCACGACGGCTAATTACATAATCGTGCAATCGTTCGCTCCCTATCCTTTCATCTCACCCTGCTTCTTGCTCAAAGTCGTCCGTGCGTGCACATTTTCAGCATAACAGATGAATTGCACTTAATTGCCATTTTAGTTACAATATTCGCTTTTGTATTCCTGACTGGTTTAAACATGGTTTTAACGTTTTTAACTTACTAGAGTAGTTTTTAACATACTAGAGTAAAATATAATGTGTAAAGCTCTACAAATTCTTCCAAGAAGAATAATGATAAACATGATTTGCATAATTTCTGAACGTTTTATTCATTTCTGATCTTTAACAAGGGTAAACGAAGATGAACCTTGCCGAACATTTCACATTCATCTGCGCAGGAAATGGCGTAAGGCGTAAAGATTTAATGTCTTTGATTATTTGTATCGGTGTTTGCGTACAAATACTGACGTATTGATTATTCAATATTTATGCTGTTTACTACTGAACACGGTCTCTATTAACTAGTTACGTAAATTATTTAATGATTAATTTTAAATTTTTAGTCTTTTTTTCAATTTTTCACAAATTAAGTTCTACAGTGTGAGGCTTTTCACATAAGTTCTACATTGTGCGGCTTTTCACATAAGTTCTACAGTGTACTACTTTTCACATATTAGGTTCTCTTTATTTGTATGGGAGAAGTTTCTGTTATTAGTTTCTTGATATAGCGTTGCATTCTCTTAAACGTTTGAAAAACTGGGTCATATAGAATTCAATGCTTTCAATTAAACCAGCGCTGTCATATGCATACAGTGCGTAGTTCAATTTTTGAACTAAATGTTAGACCATCTTGTCATTTAGTTGTCTCTGTTTTTATAATTCAAGTGCATTATTTTTGCCTAAAGTAATGAAATGAATACGAAAAAACAGCTAACAGAGAGAGGGGAAGTAGAAAGCAAAAATAATTCCCCACTATTTTCACCATCAAATATATTTTCAATGTAAGTTGCAAATGGGAACAAAATGTATACTTCAAACTGCGGATGGCAGTTTGGTAAGAAAAGGATCACCGAATGATAAGGGATGTATTCATCTTGTCAAAACGTTTGCAACGCCCAGAAGAAAGCGTCAGAGACGCCACAAAGTGAACATATTCTTGATCAGCATCCAATTTTAAATCGATTTAAGTGCGTCCGTCTGGCCGTTTGTGTAATGTCCGCTGTAAACACTCTCCTCGCCGCACAAATAAAGCTATCAACTTCAAATTTGGTAAAAACATTGGAAGTTCGTACACGTAGGATGGTATTGAAAATGGGCCGAATCGTTCGAATGACAGCATCACATAAGCTGAGAACGCCTTTGTCTTTCACATGCAATGAAAAATTGGTTTTTTGTTCACTACTCATGCTATATGTTGTAGCAGTTGAGCACAAAAAAGGAAAAAATTGACAATACTTACCCAATCTTATAATGTACTAAAATTTTATTGTTTCTATAGCTTTATAATCTGAATAACTAAGTTTCAACAACCCCACAAAGTATGCAAATTCAAATATTCAATGCACCTAAACTTTGTAGTATTTTCAGTAAACATTCCCTCGTTAGTAAAAGAATGTGGAATTGACTTCCTTTGTCGCTTTTACGAAAGCGGCGATGGGTACAAAAAAAATCGGTCGCGACCGAATTTAATTTTCTTACTTGTTGATTTGTATTTTTGCTTATTCTTTTGGGCGACATCAAGCTGTAATAATGCGTATTTTTTACAAAGTAAACCAAATGGTTTAAATCTTTGCTGTTTACCTTTATACTCGTCAGAGGGTGTCTTCAATACAACATATAAAACGAACCTTTGTGCATCGAAATTCCACAAAAGCGGCTGTGAGTTCCACAAAATCGGCTGAGTTCCACAGAAGCGTCTGAGTTCCACAAAAGCGGCTGTGAGTTCCACATTAGCGGCTTTAAGTTCCACATTGATTGAAAAAAGAGGAAGAAGATATGAAACTACTTATACAACTGAAACATATGTTTAAATTCCAATGAATAAAGTGTACATAAATAGCGGAATAATTGCGAATATTTGAAATTTTTGTCTCTGTTCCATTCCATTATTACCTTTCTTAAGAATTTCTACAAAACGCATACTAAATGCTCTGCATCTTTTTGCAACTCACAAATCAATAATCAAAACCTTATTAATCATTATTAAACAGTGTTAAACACAGCTAGATGAACAGGCGGACATGTTTAGGTGCATTCAAAATTTCAAACCGCCCAAGGAGTTGTGCACTTTATGTGGTTTTTGAAACATGTTTTTACGCGCTATGAAGGTTTTGAAAAACAATTAGATTTTGATACATTATAATATTGGGTAGGTGTTATCGATTTCTCTATTTTTGTATACAAATGCTATAGCATCGCCCACAGAAATAGACGTTCAAATTTTTGTACATATACTTCCTATAGTTTACAGAGGTGTTCTCAGTTTTTCTAGTGCTGCGGGCGTGTCCTTCGACCGATTTGGCCCATTTTCGATACCAACTTTCGCGCAAGAACTTTCAATATTTCTGCCTAATTTGAAGTCGCTAGCTTTACTTTTTGAGGAAAATGCTTACAATAGACATTAGTAGAAGGACGACTACTCGGGCGGACAAACTGACAGACGGACATGCGTAAATCGATTTAGAATTTGATGCTGATTAACAATACATATGTACTTTGTGGGATCCCTGGTGCTTACTTCTTTGAGTTGAATTTGACGGTTTTTTACTTTCCTTCACTTAAAATAACAATTTTCCACTCAATATTATTGATATATTCAGCGCATTCATGCCATGTTTTCGTCACTTGTTGCAAAAGTTGTTTAGGATACATTGTTGCAGTTCGAATGAGAAGGTCTACCGATTGTCACTTGTTCAAGTCTGCGCAGCGTGGCTTAGCTGGCACGCGGGTTGAAGAAGTGAGAAAATGGATCGGTGTGTGGGTTGCTGCCAAATAAGTTCTTTCGTCATGATAACGCCATGTTGCCAAAAATATTGTAAAATGTTGTAGAAAATGATGGGAACTATTTTGATTAATATATATTGTACCGATTTTTCACAATCAATGCTTTTTTCAACTGAAAAAATGATGAACACTTTTGTAAAACTTTATACTCACCTTTTTCCGCTGATCATAACGATCTCAGCGAGTCTATGGATAGCATCCATGAATTTGAAATATTTTATACTTTTGACCAATACCTAGTTTGATGCTTTGAAAACCTTCTGTGTAGCGAAAATATGGCGCCATGAAGAGGTTGACGAAGCCTTGTGCTGCTACGATTGCACGGAACAATTGTTTCTAAGACATAAAGAAATAGATTTATGAATTGCTAACATGACTATTATCATAAGATGACTACGAGCATTGCGGTTTGTTAAACCTTTGAAAGGCTACAGGTATGTATGTCGGTTTTATTTTAGTGCATAATTGGTTATTTGTTCTATGCTTCCAAAATATTGTTGTCTGCCAAACCTTCATTTGGGGCTTCGTCACGTCTACGTTGGGATGGCGAAAGTGTGGTGGGTGGGAAGAGATGGCCCAAAAATGTAAGTAGTAACTCCATATGTTTACAGTAGAAACAGAGAAGTTAAACTATGCAGTGCGGTCCAACAAAAGCCACATTCATTCCTTAAGAGATTCAATCGCAGCCGAAAATAATTATCTTGCTTTAGTTAATCTCGTGAAGTTTTATAAAAGGAAAAAAGCGATTTTCAGCTCAGAATCGACATGACATGTTTTAGTTGCATGGTTTTATTGATAATGGTATATATTATCGTACGCAATAAACTGATACCTCTGACGAGCGATATAAAAACACCTTAAATTTCTAATCTCTTTCGGTTACCACGATTGCGTTTTGTATAATATTTTAAATATTTTGAAATCGTTGAAGTATTTTTCATTTCGGTTTTGCTGCAAAGAAAATACTAACGACTTTGTCGTACCCTATTGATGTACGGTATTATTTAGTCGATTTGATGACATATTTCTACAAATGATTTTTGTTTCCTTTTCAATTAAAAATAAAATTTTACCCTTGTCTTCTGACTTATCTCCGCTAATTCTTAGTGGAGAAAGACAATATTCCACATATGTTCTCTCTCTCTCAACCTATCTCTTTACACGTCAAATCTTATATGAAATTTGTTGTTTTATTTCTTGATCTCAACATATGTGTTTTAACACTGCTTTGATTAAACGTGGAGCACGCGACTTCATTAAAACTAAAAATAATTTTTATAATCAATAAAGAAAGCAAACACTAGTGCATAGGGGGGTAAGCCGGAACTATAAGGATTGTATAGCTAAGCACGTACATTGCATGTTCTATTTTTATAATGACTCGTCGCGTCGCAACAAAGCAAAAATGTTCTAATGATATTTTTGAGCGTTTTGGTTAAGTAAATCGTAAAACACCGGATTCTCTCTGTCTCTCTTTAACATATAAACTTGAAAATAGCACTTTAGTTACATTCTCCTTATTATGGAAGTAGGACGTGCGCAACCGGTTTCTGCCGCCTGCTCTAGACCACCAACATACGAGCAATCATGGTGTGGTCCCTAAGTAGATATCTTTACACAGTTTTGAATAACTTTTTCTTTTTTTTTACATCCATTTTTAGCGGTTTCAAGCAAAACAGCTTTTGTACTTCATTTTTCAATGATGCTCTTAAAGATCCCGTTTTAATATTCATTACAATTGCTGTTGTAATCGGATCATTTTGTTTACTCAGCGGTCTATTTCTATTGTGTTTGGTTTCCAAGACAATACAGGACGAAACCAGTGAAGCCATACTTTTACTCGGTAAGTAATCTAATGTCATAACCAAAATAATCCAAGGGATGTGCTGTAAAGAAATCAAAAATTTGTAACGCAGGCATTGGAGTTTTCATATCGTGCATAGCTGGTATTTCTTGGAAATTAACCAATAAGCGACAAATGTCTCAGTTTATTGATTCCATCGGAGCGGAAAGTTTGCAATTTAATGATAGAGAGATAACTTAGACTTTAACAATTTTATTTAAATCAAATTAATTGTAATTTACTTAGAACGACTAGGGGAATTCTTTCTTAAGCAATTGTTTAAGTTTAACTCTTAATCATTTCTAATACAAAATATACATAAAAAAAAAAATGCCTTTAAATGCAATCTTTGAATGAGTCCCAATTTCTTCCCTTTCTTCTTTTATATCCCTCACCGGAGGATGACGCCTGCAACGCTCAGAAGAAGAAAGCTTCAGAGACCACATCTGACCATTTCTACAATGGCCGAAAATCTCAAACGATTAAAAAAGTTCTAGTAATAGGCCTTTCTCCGTAAAACTATTGACTGCGGCAAGTATCTTTCCAAAAAGTCATACAAATGCTACACATGTTAGAATTACACTTCCTCTCATTCGCCTCTCTGTCGCTTCCCTATCCTCTGATTTTCCTTTCCCTTATTCCTCTCTTCCATTCCTTTTCTCCAGCCATTTCTTTCGCCCCTTCAAACCCGTTCCCATCGTCCTTTCTATTAACATCCTCACTATAGACAAAATGTTTTCTATTTTATTGTGTACTTGATTGATACGCTGGGTATGCAAGATTCGACTTATGGCTTGTAAAGATTTACTCTCTACTATTGGTGCGACTGGAGCATTTCACTCAAGTTAGTGAGACTTCACCTTTGACGAAGCAATGAAAAATTGGTTTTTTGCTTACTGCTCATAAACTATAGTAAATAAATGTGCAAAAATTTTAACGCATCCTCTATGGGCGATGTTGTAGCATTTGTGCACGAAAACGGAAAAAATTTACCACGCTTATCCAATATTACAATGTATCAGAATCGAATTGTTTTTTGAACACCTTCATAACGCGTAGAAACAAATCTCAAACATCCTATAAAGTGTGCAAATTCGTGGGCTTTTTCAAATTTGGAATGCCCCTAAACATGTCCGCCTGCTCATCTGTCCATCTGTCTGTTTGCGCAACTGAGTAGTATATGCGGTAAACATTCCCGCGTTAGCGAAACTGAATATTTAGCCTACAAATTTGCAAAAGAATTTGCAATTGACCTAAATTTTTAAGGGACACGTCGACAACGTCTCCTTGCCTTTTTGTTTTGAAAATAGAAGTAATCAGCTGCGCCGACTTCATATCATAGAGCAGGAGAATTTTGTTTCTCTACTTCTTTTGTCGCTTTTACGATAACGGTGATGGGTATAAAAAATTCGTTCGCGACCGAATTTAATTTTTTTACTTTTTTTTCAATTTTACTTTAAAAAGAAGTTTTCTGCACTTTATGGAATTTGAGAGCTTTCCACGAATTACGGATATAAACAATAAGTCAGTTAGTAAATAGTAGTAGTTGAAAGAGAAAGAGAGAGAGAGAGATAGAGAGTAAATGGTGTCAGTGTATATGCTTCTGTGGCGAGTATAAAAGTTGTAAATACATCACCACGGCAACGGGATTGCTAAGAAATTGTATAAATGTCGATACCAACGTTTTTAACAACATGTCACACTCATACCTATCGTACGACTTCAAAAGCACACTCACACTCTCGTATTGAAACGTAAACGCAATAACGGTAAGCAGCATTTATTGTAATAGCTGTGTAACTTTAGCAAAAAGTACCGCAAAAAAAAGAGGAGAGAAAGAAAGAAAAAGAAAAGTACAGAAGAAGGAACTGTTGGCAATGCCCCGAAAGCAATCATAAAAATTCAAAAACCATTCTTTCGCTATTGATGCGGAAATTGCTAAAGCCAAGAAAATGCAATTTTTTACCGTTCTTTTCACATACAAACTTTCACGTTCAGTGATAAGCGTTACATTACGAGGAAAAAATCAAAACTGACGCCATTGTGCATGCTGTAGCATACTGTACGTTGTATGCTTTATGTTTTTTTTTCTTTTTTTTTTTTTTTGGGAGTGGGAAAGGAGGAGCTTGCATGTTTGTGTAAGCCCGTGCGTATACGAATGCGTATGGTAGTGACATCAAAATGTGTGAAAGTGGCAGAAATGAATTACGTTTACAAGATGTATAAGTTAAGTTTTCAACTATGTTGAATGCTGTCGTTGAGGTTGTTGCGCTTTTCTATACACGTACATATGTACGGGTTTCAGTTTTGTTTCTTTAAATAACTGCTTGTATGACAATACATGTTATATAGAAGGGAATGCATAGAAAACCTGAAGTATACGCGGGCACGAGTTTTTGTACTTGTAGTGATAGCGACAGCAATGGTTTTTGGCATGTCAATGCATAGAAACAATTCAAATTCAAGGAATATCTGTAGTGCTATAGAAACAATGTGCAATGTGCATGTTAAAAACATAACACGAAATTTATCGATATAAAAATTTTTGAGGTTCGATGTTAATTGTCTTATAGCTAGGCTTTACGATCTCTCTTATTACCTTTTTCTATCTTAAGGGTGGCCATTATTTATCCTTTTCTTTTAATTTAAACTTACATCTTTGTAATGAATGATAACTTTGAAAATACTACAACATTACAGTAATTCTGGTTGAATTAATGCAAGTGTGCTGAGCTGTGCCACGAGGTTATCTATTTGTTAAAATCGCTTTTACGATTTTAAAACTTTACGGTTGGGTTTAAATTCACTCTATCTGCAATCTTACAATTTTCCCGATCTAAAGTTTTGGGACAACATTTGCATTTTTGTTCCATTTGTTCCATTATTTCCTCTTTTTCTTTTCTTTTCTTTTCTTTTCTTTTCTTTTCTTTTCTTTTCTTTTCTTTTCTTTTCTTTTCTTTTCTTTTCTNTTCTTTTCTTTTCTTTTCTTTTCTTTTCTTTTCTTTTCTTTTCTTTTCTTTTCTTTTCTTTTCTTTTCTTTTCTTTTCTTTTCTTCTCTTTTGTTTTCTTCTCTTTTCTTTCCTTTTCTTTTCTTTTCTTTTCTTTTCTTTTCTTTTCTTTTTTTCTCTTTTCTTTTCTTTTCTTTTCTTTTCTTTTTTTCTTTCCTTTTTATCGTTGCTTTTCTTTCCGATCATTTCATTCTTTTCTTTTCCTTTCTTCCCCTTTTCCTTTCCGTTTGTCGCTTTTTTCTTTTGTTTTGTTTTTGTTTCGTTTCATTTTTGTACATTTATTTTCTTTGCTTTCGTTTCTTTTCTTTTTCTTTCCTTACTTTTTTTATAAACACAATGCACATAAACTGTTTCCGAGAGAAGTCATGTGAAGACCTACCGGAAGATAACTAACTCTAGCAGAAGCCTAAGTTTGCAAAGGGCGGAATTATAATCTTAATAAATTATCGTATGGTGCTCACTCATGCTGAAGATGGTCACGTGATTGTTTGATTGTAATGGGACCGTGCATTATAAACAATTTGTCTTTTTCTATGTGTATTATCAGTTAAATGTGTGTTAAGTTATTTTTCCGTTTTGTTAACGGTTCTTATTTATCTAGCACTAGTTAAGAATTTCAGGCGCAGAGTTATCTATTTTATATTTACAATAAGGACCGGGCTGGAATATGGAACAACTATCACATTTGGCTGAAGTACAGCTGAAGTACTTGAAAGGCAATCAATTAACCGATCGGCAACGCCGGCTTCGAACGAAGTTATAGAAGAGAAGAAGAGTAGATATCCCCTTCCTTCTGGATTGAAACCTCGTTACTGCAATTTTCCTGCGTAAATCGATCCATAAGCATCCGAGTCGATCAAGCCCGTAAAGGTGGCTAGTCAGCCGTGATCCGATAGGAAATAGCCATCTTCAATCAACTGGCCAAGAAGTCCATTCTACGTCGACGTAAAATTCCGTACAAAATATGGGTAACACTGTAGAAAACTGTTGAGTAATTTTTCGTGAATGAAATGTAATTCTACTTAAATTTTATATTTACTCAAACTAAAGTATTTATAAGGATTTTCTTATTAAGAATGTCGAGAGGAACTTTTTCTATAATTTTTTTTCATAAATTGATCATATTTACCAAACAAAACGTCTTTGCCCTCAAAATTTGTTTGTTTTGTCTCAACAAACTTGCAGTTGTTGTTCTTGTGAAAGAAAAAGGAAAAGGAAAAAAACAATAACAAAAATACCATAAAGATGAGACTAAAAGCTATTCAAGTGTGTAATGCACATTTTATGCAAATTTCAAAAGCCAGTCAGTTGCGAGTCACTGACTTTTATATCATATTTTTGACAAATTTTTGATATACATAGTTACCTTTTTTTTTGGAAAATGTGAAGGTATAAATGTGAAAGAAAAGAACAATTTAAAAAAATCAATTCGCTTGCATCATAAGTAGTTCTCTTACTTGATGTTTTGTTTTAGTTAGCTTGACAGTACTATATAGGACCGTAACAACACGTTCGCCGTGATGAGGCTGATTACGATGATGATCATGACTATTTTTATTATTGCTGTAATCATAACAATGCTTATAAAGTCTGAAAACTTACAAGATTATGGACTTAAATACCCATTGAGATATATATATAAACATATAAAGATATATATTTTCTAAAGACTTGTTTGGCTTTTTTGCAATTTTTCATTTATTTTTCTTTTCAATTTTTTGTGAGAGTTGCGTTCAATGGTAATAAACAAAATTGTTTGGCCGACTGCCAAATATTTCAAGAAGTGCAGAGGATAGTTACAGTCTCCGCACGACAACGAGAACAGTAGCAAACAACAATCGTCTTGAGATTGTGATTATGCTCAAAGTAAGTAAAAATTTGATAGAGAGAAAACATAACACTGTTGATGTAGATGTGTTGTATGATACGTACGTTCGTTCGTATATTTGCAGAAACCAGTTATTTGCAATAATGTTCATATCCTGTGCTATCTGGTTAATCTGTGAAACTTTCAGACAAGCCCTTAAGATGAGTTACGAAATAAACCGTCAATTGAAAGACAAGGGAAAGAATATCATAATCAGTGACGTTTTAAGTAAGAAAGGGTCATCAACAAAAAAAAAAAAAGAAACGAAAACAAAATATTTTTTATGAGAAATAAACACAAAAAGAGAAAAAATTTGACTTGAGTTAAATGCTTTATTATACTGCTTAGTAAAACAAATTTGTAGTATATACATTCACACATTCATGAATGAAGTATGTATATACGTGTATAAATACATGTATGTATATGTATATATCTACATCACATATCATAAATAAACAGCAATATATATACATTTATATATTGGTAAGTAGTCTGGCCATTTAGCTTTGACGGATGATCTTTTTATGCAATAATAACTTTGATAAGAATGCTGTTAGTGCTCATGATTATGTTATGTTCTACTAGTTTTCGAGTATTGTTGTCAGAGAAAGGAAAATAATGGAAAAACAATTTCCTGACTACGTTGTTACAATCTTTTCTTTAATGTTTACTTTTCTTTGCTTTTTCATTTTCATTGTGCCCTATACCACTTGTCGTACAAGGGTATATTAGGATTGTGCGGACGTATATAATATCTAGGAAAGTTAATATAGAACCATCTTTTTTATGCCGATCGGTTCAGAACCATTTTCTAGACCGGTATAAGCTCTTCTTTCCGTTCGTCTGTCTGCCTGACCATCTGATGTCTTCTGTTTATTTCGCAATTATTGAGATGTGCCGGCAAAATTTGGTACATTGACGTGCTTTGACTCAAGGACGAATGCTGTTGAAAATGGTCCGGATCGGTTCACTTGTTATATGGACAAAAATTTGTAATTTTCAGAACTTATCGGCAAAAATCGCTTAATATTATTTCGACTTATTTATTATTATTAATTTTTATTAATATTATTTGGACTTTCGAAGAATTTGGTTCCGCTGAGCCTTTTCGAAACCCTGTCATTCAACCGTTCCTAGAAAAATTGAATCTTTATTTGGTAAAAAAATATAATTTCCAATATTTCATGGTGAAAATGGTGGTTTGGACCACGTAGGTCTATATGGTGAACACCACAGCATATAAGAATTGTAAGGACCCTAAGTGTTAAGGTTTTCTGAACAAAACCTATTCATGATTGTAGCTTGACACAAAACTGGACTGTATTTGAAACACATGGGCCTGTAACTAGACAATTTGGATAACACACGTTTATTTGTTAGGTCCTTTTGTATAAAGAAGTTATCACGAAAACAAGCATAGGGAAAGAAAGTCTAATTTCTAATTTTTTATGGCAGGAATTGAAAAATAATGAAAATGTTAGCAAGTAAAGTATGTTTTCTAAATTTCGCTCACGTCATGCAATGTTTTGCACACATTGCAATATAAGGGCTTTCATGAAGAGTACGCCTTTGTATGAAAATAATGTGTAATTTTTGCTGTATTACTACCAACCCTTATTAGGCGAAGTGGTGTAGGGTATCTAATGCCACTCTTGACCGACTATAATGTTCTCATTCTCTTTTATATAAACTTTTTGTTTTTGCAGTCCTTTGCAGGTTTGCTCTTCAATTTCAACTATTTGAAAAATTACTTTACTTAAGGAACCATAACAGAATGTGTTGACATTTTGAGTGTTTCGTAAAAAAATTTGTAAACGCACATGCACAAGTTGATATACCAATATCCACTGTTTTCAAGAATATTTGGACCGAAACCATGAGTTTAAGTTTTTTTTGTTGACAAAACGTTTAAAACATGGTATTCCATTAATCACGTTGTGTGTCTTTAACACAAAAACCAAACAAAAAAAATCCGGGAAATCAAATGAAGGATAAAATTTATAATAAAAAAAAATCTGTACGTACGCATACATAAATGCAATGCAGAATTTTTAACAAGATGTAAATTCTATTCGTAGCGCAGAACGAATTTTTCAATAGCCATCATTTGTTTGTCTTTTTTCCCAAACTTTAACAAAAGAATTTCGGAAATAATCCACCGTTCCACAATATTCCACGGACTAGGCAAGAAACAACCCTTTCTTTTTTTTGCAAAATTCTTTCTTTATCAACGTTGTCCTTTAAGGATGACATAATCAACCCAAAGTTTCTCTAACATTCAGATATCTATCTTGTAAGACCATTTGTCAAAAACTTTAAAATATGTTTCATTTAATTTTTCGCTGCGATCTTATCATTCAAATTCTTTTTCCTGGAGTAACCTTTTGAGATTTGCAAAACGCATAGCAGTCGCTGGAGGCCCAGTCTAGAGGATACAGTGAGTAAGCCAGTAACTCGCATTTGGAATACACTACGCATGTTGCATAATGAGTAAATGCGGTATCCATTTGAAAAACAGCTTCATGATACCCAAACTTTTATGCACGTCTTTAGAATGCCAGCTACGTCTTGCAACTTCATACTTCGTTTATCAAGAATGACTTTCGAAAGTCTTTTTTTTATGGTATCGACATCTCCATAATAAATTTCAAGCTAATGCCGTGTTTAAGCGGCATTGACTTCAGAAAGTAACGTTTGGTTAATATACGGATTTTTGATTTTTCGATTGTTTAAAAGTGAAAGCCGCATCACTGAAACTTCTATAAGTCGTGAACGAGTGATCGAAATGTTATAGATTGCTGGCAGGCGCCGTTTAAGGATTTGCAATTTTTAAAAATAATAGGGATTGTTTCGTTAAAGACGTCGTCAATGTGTAAGTCCGAGAAATTGTTGACCAATGGTTTATGTTTAGTTAAGATCGTTAACGCTATGTGGGCGAAAGTACCCAGATATAATTTTTATATATATACAAGTGAAAATATTATAGTCGGGCTTAGACCACTACTAAACGCCCCACGCCACATTGTCTACCACAATTTTTATTTTTGCCGTTGAACACAAAACTTATATCCTGTTTTTGTAAGAGCTTACTATTATGGAACTGCGTATTACAAATTAGACCTCTTTGCAAAAGAAGATTTACTTCCCGTAAAAATGGTTTGCACAAGAGGTTCAAAAATTGAGGTACGTACGTATTCAAAATTCCGCATAGTTAATTTTTATACCAAATTACTATAATGACCAATTATCGTCACAATATATTAAAACTAAAATTTTTCTGCCATAAAAAACAAAATTGTTTGTGAAAATCCTTATATAGAGTGCGATCCAGAAATAGGCATGCGTGATCCGAATTTTGTACAGTTAATCTGTTTATCTTAAATTACTACTATGATCACATTTTCATCCTGAAGCATGGAAAATTAGATCTTTTTGTCATACGGATTTTTATTTGTCATATTTTTTCATTTCTATTTTGTCAAATGAGAGAGGATTCAAAAAGTTGCTTCAGCCGTTTCAAAGCTTTCACGCCAATTTAGAATGCCGAAGTAGTTGTATTTAGCCATGAAATGTTGTCAATCTAACGACTTCTTTACATAGGGCATTATATGGGGAAAAGGTAGATAAATCCAAACCGTTGTAACATCCGCAAACAAGTGTGGGGTAGGGGATCTGTCGGTCTGCTTTGACCAGAAATGTCGTAATAACGGCATGCCGTTATTCGATATCGCATGATCACAAGAATAGCGGCTTGCCGCTATGCATGTAAAGAGAAAACGTTTTTGAAGTTGAAAACTTGGTTCTTGGCTGTTGAACGAGAAGAGAGAAGAGTTGATTAGAATATCTCGAGAGATAGAGACCGTGAACTAGAGTGTAAAGAAGAATTTCGTGATTTGCGGTAAAAAGCATAATTTGTTTGTTTTGCAAATCATTGCAAGTAATTGAAAATAATTTCAGAAATCAGTTATATTGTGTATTTTATAATAAACATTAAATACAAAATCAAAAATTCCTCAAATATTGTGAAACGAAAATTAATTGCGAAGAACCAAACAAAAAGAATTTATTAAAAAAAAAAGAGAGAAAATAGACACAAATGCAACGTAAACGCCATTGGAGCATAAAAACAAAAATAGCAAAAACCTTAACTGTTTTGTGCACTACTAGTATACAAAAAATTAATTCCCGATACCAAATACAATAACAGAAGTAACAAGTAATGTAAACTTTGTTTGTATTGGAAATAATGTACAAAACTGAAAATCAAATTAAAGTAAATAAGGGTAACGTATGTAAAACATTTAAAGAATTGCATTGGATGAAATATTGTTACCTCTACACCTAAATATATGTGAAAGTAAAGTTAAAATTTACTTAAAATATAATTTTAAATTCTCTCAACCTCTCCCATCAACAATTGTTAATCTAAAGGCCCGCAATACAATACAAACAAACGAGCAAAGCAATTGAATGCTTTCATTTATATACATTTTGCCTCATAAATGTGCATAAGGGTCAGCAGGTGGCTGCATTAGTATTTGGTAAGCAAACTTACAATAGTGCGCGTTCAAAACCAAATATTAGTAAGGAAAAAAATTAATAGTACTAATAAATTGCTTATGGAGAAAATGTGTTCCATTTATTTATGGGGGAAAGGGATTAAACTGATAATGTCTCCGGTCTAAATATATTGCTGCGAATAAAAGTACAGGGATGCATTCCTTATCAAAAATCAAGTTGAGATGAATAAAAGGAAACCTCAGGAAAAAATCCTCAGGCATTTTTGGTTGAGAACTCAGCTTTAGTCAAAATAGATAATCTAATTAAGCCTGCTGCGCTGCAAACGGCTGGAAATATATCAGCCTAACATCCGTTCAGTGACGCTATTATTCCATCAAGCATCAAACCTTTTTCAACAACAACCTTCCGGGCCATCCACCAATTAACGAAGGCACCGAGACAGGATCCGAGGGCACCAATCGTCAATGCAAATTTAGAAACCACACAGAATCATAACAATATGCCGTGGGTAAGGAAGAAGACAGTGGTATCGAATGCATTCTTATCCTCAATGTACGTATAAATAGTAAGGTAAAGTTAAGAACTTAGCTTTGGATATCCACCGTAACGTTTAAAGGAATTTTCATTTACAAGCCGAGCATAAATCAATGTATAAATAAAACAACTCCTAATAAAATATTTGAATACATTGTTTGCAAAGCCATAATCAGTTTGTAAATCATTGAAAACACAAGATTAAACACAAAATGAAATAAGGAAAAGTCTGAGCAATAATGAAAAGAAATTTTTAGTAAATAAATCATGTAACTAGTCGAGACAAAAAGGATAAAAAAAAAAAATAAAATTATAGGTGCTTGGCTAAAAATGTGTGGCTAAGCTGCATACTCAGCCGCTGAAGCGGAGCATGAGTGGATGTACGGGCGAGTGAAGGTAGTGGGACAACAGACGTTGCAGTCGGACTTACGCAGTGTGAACTCATTAAAGGATTGATTGAACTTTTCTGTTTTTTTTATACCTTGTCCCGAGTTCAAACTTTTTTTTTATTTTCAGTTATAATTATTTTTTCTTTGCCTTGTGGCACAATATGCCCGGATAATTTTATATATAAACGCTCTAATAGGAACTATGCCGTTGACACGTCAGTATACCAAATTTCATCAAAATATCTCAAAAATTCCGACAATGAAAAATTCAAGACAAATTTACTTGGACAGACATCAGACATGCTGAACACATCGATATAACAAAAGGTGCATCTATCTTAAGCCTTTCTGCGGGTTACATACGTCCGTAAATATTACTACACCCTGTAATACAAGTGGTGTAGGGTGTAAATATTTATAGTATAATATATACCGGGAAATTTTTCAGAAGAACATAATGAAACACTTACTATGAATTTTATATGAATATTACCCATCCTTATGCAGGTTTTACGTCATCACCCGTAGAATATGCTTTTAAATTTTTATATATTTATCCGCTGTAGCTTATGAGTGATAGGCGAAAAACCAATTTTTTATTCATTTTGAAAAACAGAGGTGTTCTCACTATACGCAGTACTACCGGCATGTGCTTCGACCGATTTGGTCCATTTTCAATACCAAGCTGGGGACAGGCGGACAGACATGCTTACATCCATTCAGAATTTGATCCTGTTCAAGAATATAGAAAATATACAAAATATAGAAAATATACAAAAGTAAGGCACATCCGACAATAATGTTCGATCGTGGACCGTAGTGGAAAAAGCCATAGAAACGATGAAAACATCCTAAATGACGTCAAGGAAGAAAATGCTTTGTGTTTTGCAGCATTGGAACAAATAGTATATCTTAAGGTATTTTTTTTATTGTGAGTCGGGTAAGTTCACCAATCATTCAATCAATCATTATCTGCGTTATCTTAACATATATTGATGCTAACATTCAGTTCGACGCCTTACGTTGTAAACTATTGTGAAAAATATTTTGAAATTATTTTAAATTTAATGTTTTGTCGTTCGCGACCGTCTTATCCATCCGCAAACTTATTTCAAGCGTCTCAAATAACGCAAGACACCAGGCTTCAATTATGCCTTTCTAAATTTTTGTAGAGCAAACCGAATTTGAATTTATACTGATTGTGTGGGAAATATGATGCAATCACTTAAGATATTTAATACCTGTTTCCAATTAACTATAGACATCCACAAAAAAGAAGATCAAAAAACCGAAACTTTGACTTTTAAAAGACAGCCTTTGATTGTTGTACGTATGTTTGTGCATAAGTTTTGGTCTAGAATGTTTGCGTAAACAAAAGAGTGAAAAAGAAGCGAATCCGATGAAATTCCGTATTTTACTTTTCTCATTCCTTTTGTTTGTTCATTGATACATAAATGAGTCAAGATGGAAGAAATAAAACTTTAGTTGAGAAGAACTTTAAAGCAGAAAATTATTTTTATTTTATAGAAAAATTTGAAAATATCTTTCTTTCACTATTAAGACATTTCGAAGAAAAATCAAATCATTTCTCTTAAAATTGAATTCTTCTTTTTTAAAAGGTTGCTACTTGATAAACTTAAAGTGAAATTAAGAAAATTAAAAGATTTGAACATTTGACGAGGGGAAATTATCTTAGTATTAGTATACTTTGAATCTGTTATCTGTACTTATTATACCCTACACCATTTGTGGTAGGTAAGAAAAACCCAAATTTTATTATAATGATCGATTAAGAATCGTTTGCTCAATTGGTCTAAACTTGTCTGTCCGCCAGATATTCTTTCATGTATTTTTGTGTTCAACTTAGAGGTCGAAATTTTTGAGATATTTTGATGAAAGTTGGCACATTGACATGCTTTGACACAAGCACGCACGCTGTTGAAAACGACTCGAAGCGGTCTAGTTTTTAGATCACTCCATCTGCAATTTTCAAAATTTGTCGGAAAAAATCGCTTAGTAGTAGTATTTCGACATCCAAAATTTGTGTGTGGTGATGGTCACAGATAACCGTTCCGGCGAAAATTGAATCTTTATATGATAAAAAGGTTTAATTTTCAATATTCTATGGTCAAAACTGACTCATAAAGTCAACCTTACCGAATTCGGGTGACGTAAGTCTATCTTTTGGATACCGCCGCATATTTCAAAAGCCCTAAATGTTAAGATTTTATGACGAAAATTTGTACCCGATAGTAGCTTGACATAAAAATGAAGTAAACCTCATTTGAATCACATGAGTCTATTTCTTCAACCCCGCTCCTTGTAACATTTCTCATTAATAATAACCCTTTCAGAAAAATATTTAATTTTTAATGTTTTATGATGAAAATTGGTCCATAGTAGGAATTTAGCAAAAAAATTAACAGCAGGGAGTTTGGATTACAAAAGCGAGCCCTTATATATAAAGAAAGTCTAATTTCTTTTTGTCTTTTTATGACGGAAATTGAAAAATAATAAAATTTTTAGGGAGTAAATGAAGTTTGCAAAATTTGGATCACGTGATGTTATCTTTTCGGTATCCTCCAATATGCGGAGTTTCATGAAAAGTATGTCTCTGCATGAAAATAGTGTGCAATTGTTGGTGTATTATTATCAAAACATGAATAATCGTGCTAGGCGAAGGAGTGTAGGATATCTAATGATCGGCCTTGGCAGGTTGTAATATCTTTATACTTTTTTGGTGAAAGATTTTTATTTAATAACGTGAGCTTGTCAAAAAAATTTGAAAGTTTCTCTTGTGGAGCTAAGAATGAGCTCCAATATGGCATGAAAATGCACGCGCTCTTCAGCGAATGCAAACTGCGCTTGCTATTCTATTAGGTTTCGGGCAGACGATCACTAACTTATTGATTTTTATTGCTATATAAAACATTTCAATTAGAAATAACGCAACGTATATACATTTGGTTTACTTTTCTTTTTCTAAATATATTTACATTTGTACGTTTTGTGTTTTCACTGCATGTACCTTACAATTATTTTCATTATAATAGTTCTGTCGTAAGTGTACGTATGTGTCTGACATATAAAGTCATCCGTTCGAATAAGACTGTAGTCTATGTTTGCGTATGCCACGACATGAAAGACGGGGAATAAACGAAATCACATTGTTAACGCATAACAAAAAAATGTCACACAATTGCTTAACAACTCAACGTATACAGTTCGGTTAAAACTAACAATAAAAGGCAGTACCAAAAGCAGCACCAATGACGAGACTCCTGGCACATGCACATGATATATAAATCATGGCACGATAGTTTTGTAACTGTTTCTCCTTCTGAACCGTACAATGCAGCAGAATGTAATTTTTTTCCATACATTTTTACATACATACATATATATATATATAAATATATACATATATTTTTGTTTGTATATATGTATGCATGAATGCATGCTTGTATATGTTTGTTGCATATTTTTAGCATAGAACTTGTATAAAAATGCATACACACGTACATTCATCCGGAGGGAAGTTTTTCTTTCTATGAGTATGCATTCATGTCAACGTGTATGTGTGTCTGGAATATTAAAATGATATTACAGTCAGCGTGCATGTGGTGAGAGAATGCGAAAACTGGGATATAAAATATGCTGTAGCATAAATTTAGGTAAGTAGGTTTTAACAAAGAATGCATTTTACAATATATCTACTATAAAAATATATACACGCATATATATATGTAAAAATGGATTGAAGAGCAAATATAGTAGATACGGAAACAAATGAGTGTAAGATTGTATAAATTTTTAGTAGCGCGAATATTATTGCTTCATGTTTATACAGAAATGAAAGTAAATGTCTCTTTGTGTGTACATATATATATGCCTGCATAAATATATATAAGTATTTTTGTACATATTTTTCGCGTACATGAGCATTTATTAATGTGTGTTGTAATAGGGTCATGTTATAAGAGACTTTAGTTTGATTTGATTTAACATTATGCCTTCAAGTGTGGTTTACCATACCTTAAGGCCTTTATACTTATACAGGCAATGACCCATATGTGTACAAGGAAGTTTATGTTTAAAACGCACACATATCTAATGTCGACAAGAAGGTTTATTTAAATTTTTCTTTTAGCGCGAAAAATAAATGGATGTTTATTACCAGTTTTTCGAATAAAGATAAGAGAGCGATAGCAAAAGCCTTCTTTTACTTTAACTTTAAAACCAATAGGATGCGACAGCGATATGACTCAGTCAGGATTCGGAAAAAGCTAACTTTACATGCTTGACTGTCGTATTGTCTAGTATATGAGAGTTGCGGAGAGTACCAAGTCGGATTCGCAGACACAAATCTCAGTGAGCTTTGACCATGCTTGAACGTAGCTATAGAGTTTCCTACCTCTTTCTCTTTTCGCACTCCCTTGCAAACGCATCAGACGCATAGGGAATTACCGTTATCCTATAAAGGATTGAAAAAAGGAAAAATATAAATTTGCATTGGGTGAGCGTGGCTGAGTTTAGATATTCTTGTACAATAATATTTTATACTTGTTCTAATATGTGAACAAAAAGACGCGAAAAGCAAAGGTGTGTCCAGTTTGGTTGGTGTGGATATTGTAAGCGAGTTCTTTGGCTTGTTTGCGCCATTTTCAAACTCCTTGCAAATCCTTTTCAAAATTGTGGCCGATATTTTCTTTTTGGCGAACAGGAGAATGTGTAACACAGATATTGCGCAGTTTGCCAAACCGACAAATGGACGGACTAACACACGGACAGAAGGACAGACGAATAAGCGGATATGCTTACGGATATGAAACAGGCCACGGCGCGTTGCAATATAAGATTGCGTAGGCGTGGTCAATTTTCCCATCTTTGTGCAGAGGCATCATCCATAGAATATACGGCCAAAGTTTTGTAGATTTATCTACTGTGGTTTGTGAGCAATGAGCAAATAAGTAATTTTTTTATTACTTTTGAAAAACAGAGGTGTCCTCAGTTTACGTAGTACTGTAGACGTGTCCTTCGATCGATCTGCCACGTTTTCAATACCAACCTGCAAGTACTTCCGATGTTTCTGCCAAATTCGAGGTTGATAACTTCACTCTTGCGGTCAGGAGAATGTTTACAACAGAAATTACACACACGGACAGACGGATATTCTTAAATCTAATCAGAATTTGGTGTTGATGAACAATATATATATATATAGTGTGGGGTCTCTGAAAACTTCTTTTTGGCTTGCAAGCGTGTTGACAAAAAGAGTATACCCTCCATCCTTTGGTAATGGGTATAATGGGTTGTATCGGGTATATTAACGCCAAGAAATATGTTGCATTAACAGAAAACTGTATCGGTGGTAGTAACCAGTACTACTTAAAGGTGTTGCATAACCTTTCTTAACATGTTTTCAAGTGATAAAGTGTTACCAGAACACCATTAAACATTTATATACAAACTTGGCTGTACACGTTCTAGGCATTTTACAAAAGTGAAAATATTAATAAATTATTGCATTCTCTATTGCTGTTAAAAAATACATATTCTCCTCGATTTAACATTCACATATTAAATACAGCAAGCATATCAGCATTTACATATATATATGTCGCATATTACAAGTTAAGAAATTAAAAAATGAAAAATGTATTGAAAAATTGTGCAACGTTTTTTCTTTTTATTGCACATATATCGATATACATCAACATAAAACCCATACACAACGTATACATGCATGCGAATATACGCACACTTACACAAGGAAATTTAACGCCCTGTTGCGAATGCACAGCGCAGACTTTATGAAAAGAAATAACAAGAAAAATTGCTTAAGAAACTTTAAACATTTCATATTTTTAGACGTGCGAGACGTATGAGTGATACTAATAAAGAGGCAGACGACGTATACGCTATCTTACGTAAAAGTTCTTGTTTGAAACAAATAAACACATCGTTAAATTATAAAATTTATATACATGAACAGATATATACTTTTTTATATAGAGATATACGTGGAAATGAAAGCTTATAATAGGAAATATATATAAGTGTGTATTTATGTACATATACTTATATAAATACAATGAGGTTATTTGCGCAAATGCAACATACGAATATTCAATACCCTCTGGCTGTCATGTTAACAAGAAGTATATCAGTTGTTACAAACCATTAAAATTGTATATATATATATATATATATATATATATATATATATTGTATATATATATACATATATTTATGAGCAATTTTGTAAAAGTGTCGACATCTTCTTTATTATTTATATTAAGCACTAAGATACAGTCAAAGTCATTCATAAAGTTACTTTCATTGTTGTTACATTGCTTAAAATTATTGGGCTAAAAAGTATTAGGCCTAATTGAGGAGATGGAAGAGTGTGGATACAAATGAGTTGAATGAAATAAGTAATTCAATAGCAATTTAAGATTTACTGTTTTTCGACCCACCACCAACGGACAAATGTAGGTTCATTTCGGTAAGCCTTTTGCGTTTTCGGAACAATACTTTAGAGATTAAACAAGGTACATATAGAACATTTTTGGTGTGTTCGTGCGACCGTCCGTCTATGTGTAGTAAGCTTTGCGCCTTGAATTGTTACGAAAATCACAAATCCAATTAATGCTAACTAATTGATTTTCGTAAGTAATAAATTCCTTAGTGGACATTCGCGGCGCGTTATGCAGGTGCCGGTCGACGAAAAAGATTAGCAGGAAAACAGGCAGAGAAAAACCCAGGTGCACATGCGCGGCGCGTCATACAGCTGCCGGCCGAGGAAAACGATTAGCAGAAATGCAGGTTAACGGATTAATAATGAAACCATGAAGTTAGGTGATCGTAACATGCTTGTACAAATGTATATAAGTAGACTATTTGCGGAAGACAGTTTAGTCGTAAGAGAACATTCAAGTAAGGAATAATAATAGTTGTGTTGAGAAAAATAAATTGCAAATATTCCTAGCTTTAAGGATGGATTGTAAATAAAGAAACTTAGAGTTAAAAGGATTCTGAAGTGCAAATGTCTTGGAACCGTATCTTAGAAAAGCGAAAATTTGTAACAATACAAACTTCAAGTTACCCAAATTCAACTTGCAAGTAGGTTGGTATCGAAAATTAAAATACGCTAAGCACATCTTTTCTTTTAAAAACAAAAAGTTTGCATTTGCTCATCACTCGTAAACTACCGTGGATGCAACGACAAAAATTCTCAACTATACTCTACGAATAAGTCTTGCGCAAAGAAGGAAAAAATTGACCATGCCTGTTTAGTATTATAGAGTATAGAATTTTAATTTTTCGTTGTTTTTAAGCTACAGATAGTGGGTATAAAAGATTCGGTCGCAATTGAATATAATTTTCTTCTTTATTTTTATGTGTACATACCTACATACAAAGCCGAAATTTAGTTTGTTTCATTGACCATATGTGCAGTTTTTCATTGCGTGGACAGTATCTTTATCTATATGCCTGTCTCCCTTTAACCTGATTTCTTATCTTCTTTAATTGTATGTTTTAGGCTGCACTGATCGGTGTTTTTTGCCACCTTTGTACTAGCTTATTTGTCCGTCTGTCATTTCATCCGTTTGTCTTTATACCCGTAGAAATATATTAAACAATTAAAGTATAACATATATATTTTTAATTCAGTTGTTCAGGCAAAATATTAAATATTTACAAGTAATAAAAAAATCAGACGAGAATGAAAATTTAGTAACATTAGTATATGTTCGCCAACAAGTTAATTTCTGTATTCTCAGAAGGCATATCCATCTAAATATAATAAATGAATCGTAAAAAGTAAATTATCTCACTTGATGGGTCAGAGCAACTATGAGGTAGAAAAAACCAGTCTTAGTAGGTTAAAAAACTATGAGACGCGATAGTGTGTTATGCGGTGTACTTAACTTCAGGGCGACTGGGTGGGAACACTGAGAAGACCTTGCAGTCCGTCTAAAAGACAAATCTCGTTTATCTCTGTAGAACGCTTGTCCTGAAGTGTATCAAAATTTTTGGACACACTTCTGCCGCCCATTAGTGCCTGTGCCTTTCGCAGTGTGCGAAAGCAAAGTTTGGCGTAAATAGTACTGTTGTCGGCTGCAGTTTGACTGCGTCTTTCAACGGTTTGAACACATGCTTTGATTTTAAACCGATCCAAGCAGAACCAACTGTTTAATGTAAACTAAATAACCTGTGTGATGAATTCCTTTGCCCGCTGTTGAAATTTTTAATCTTATAGTTTAAATAAATAATCTTTATCAATGCAATAAATTTTGTTTATTAGCAACGAATAAAAATTCACATTTTCTAAAAAACCAACAGGCAGCGTTTGATTTTTTGTTATAAAGAGTTTATTTTACAGCGTATCCACTATAAATCAATTATGACGAATATATTCGTCTCGTCTTTAGCAGTTAAATAGTTAAAGACTCTTTTAAAGTGCGCTGTAATTGAACCCAATAAATTACATTTAACCTCATCAGTGAAATCATTAATTGTGTCTAAGGTGTGAAGCCTCAAAGCAAAAATATGGCTTATGCAGATACGTTTTATCGACGTCGACTCATATACACTTGTATGATATCGTTAATGGTTAAACCGATAGCACGTCCGCATAAGGTTTCATATCTCCTTTATTAATACAATTTGTTTAATTGTTTATCCTGAGTGGCCGGGGTTTACATTGTTAGGTTTTATGCCGTTTTGTAACATGACTGATAATTGTTATTGCTCCTGTTGTTCATTGCTAAATCTGTTGGCACAAAAGTACTTTGCTATTTATTGCATGAGTTGGCCAATATTTCTATCCTCTTTGGTTTTTTGCTTCCTTCTTTTTTTCATTTGTAAGAAAGTCTGGAAACATTTGCCAAAAACGCTTAAGAGCATTTATGTAAATTTTATAAGATTTGTAAGTTCATTTCCAAACAACCGAAAATGAAATTTAAAGTGAAGTTTAAAGCGAATCTTGCATGCCCAGGTTCTAAGACAAATAAATGGGAAGTGGATATTGTTTTTAACTATATGTAGATAGATTATCTTTAAACTGACTATATACGATTGAATAGAAGGACAGGAGGGAAGGCGGACATAGATATATTTTCTTAATTGTGTATAGATTTTAAATTGGTTGCATTGACGATTGAATAACGAGAACAGACGGACATAGCTACATCTATGAGGGACGGATGGATTAAGAGGCGAACACGTAATTTAAAAGACAGATTTATGAATGGCTGCAGGATAGAACAAGCGGTCAAAGGGATAGATAAGAAGATGCGCAGACAGATAAACTTGTAAGCGAGCGAACAGACGAGTCAAAGGACTCCAAAGCGGTTACAAGTTAATCGACTCAGAAGATACGGATATTTCTAAATGTTACAAAGAGGCTGACAATAGTGATGAACTTTCATTTTAGGATGCTAGGTGAAAAGAATTTCCATTTTACAATAATGGATATACATCGCAGTGTTCAAAATCCTGAAAATTAACTACGTTATAGATTATGTTCGAGTGGAATGCGATTTTTTTTTTTTTGGTACATCTACATATGTAAAATTTGTAAGGAGTCGCTGCAAACAGAAAGGCAAAGTTAATTTGCTGAAATTTAGTTATTTAGCTTTGAAAGGTTTCAATGTCAGTCTGTTATTCTTTTTTTTGTGGAGTATTCTTCAAGTATGCAGCTTTCCATTTACACCAATTCTGTATTACAGAGAGTTGTGTGTGTGCATGATAGCAATATTGATTCTTCGTTTTGCAAACAGCATAAAAATCTGTCTAAAGATCTTATTCAGTATTGTTCCCATAACACACAAAGCCAAACAACAACAAGCTGTTGCTGTAAAATTGAATTTCACGTTTTTTCATTTTTCCACTCATTTCACTATGCTCCGTAGTTCCTTTCTATTACTGAGGAATGTGTATTCTCTGTTCTTTTTTTTGCGATTGTATAATTTACTGAAATTCAGTTTCAGATTTTCAAACAAAGAGAAAATAGCTGTAAAAAGCAAAAACAAAAAAATGAAAACAATAGAAAATAGTGAGTACAACGGAAGCTATGCTACGGCCAGATATGCTAGCAATTACAATACATTTTCAAAATTCAAGTTCGCAACTACATTTATATATTACTACATAAAAATAATTGTTATACTTTCTAACATATTTACATACATGCACATCCATTTTCCAAAAAGCAAAAACCTCTAAATACACAGAAAGTGCAAAATTTTCAATACAATTTCCATGGAAATCTGACCGAGCCCGTCCGGCGGGCATATACACCATATTGATGTAAATCAAGCCATTTGAAACAAAAGT
This sequence comes from Glossina austeni, assembly GCA_000688735.1. NCBI lineage: Eukaryota > Metazoa > Arthropoda > Insecta > Diptera > Glossinidae > Glossina > Glossina austeni. The sequence continues at coordinate 739,097 of KK502474.1, read as the reverse complement.
TATTAAGAACTTTTGAACACATAATATAAAGCGAGGAGAAAGGTAGGGAGAAAAAAGTAGAAAGACTTTGAAAAATGTAAAAAAAAATTATTAAAAGCTTTTAAAGTGTTTTTTTTCCGATTTGCAGCGTAGTGAAATTAAGAGAGAAAAACCTGAAGAATCAATCTGGGAATAAGGATGACTTTTGAATGTACAATAATTTCTTGATTTGTGAATTGAAACTGACAAGCCTATGGTGTTCTACACGCCAAGCGCATCTAAAATGATAATATTGCTTTGTGTTTCGAGATCAATGTTCGGATGCGTTTCCTAGGATAAACGGTACTCAAATAAGGAGCAGGATGATTACTATAGCATTTACCTTCGCTTATTTATTTAATAATACCGTTCCGTTTAGTTTTAGAGGTAATTCAATTTTGAGTGTACACAAAATACTTAAGCTAAGGAAGTTAACCGACTTATGCTGTACCACATCATGTTAATATGCACAGTCAGGGTTACGTTCTTGAGTGTCTTGTAATAGACGGATCTTGTGGTCGCTGGAGCCCCAATACAAAGTTTTCCCTATTTTTACTACGAATTGTGGTTTAACGAAAAAAGTTCGAAAATTAAGGGGAAAACATGGAAGAATAATGATGAGCTTTTTCAATTTGAAACTGTGAAGCGTTTCACTACTGTCTGGCACGCGCTCGTTGGCGTAACAACGTTTTTTCTCGAGACATTTGCATTCGTGGGACTGATTGGTAGAACGGAGGAACCACTCTTCTTGTTAACATAGCCATCGTATGCTACGTGTTTGAAACCGTGTCTCAAAATCGAGTTAATATTTGTAGAGAATAATTTATAGATTTTAGTTGCCTAAGCGCAATATGGACATGAAAAGCAGTTTAATTCTTTGAATTTGCATTTGCTCGTACAGCTACTTTGAAAAATCCACTTTAGCTTGGTTCTATGAAGAAAGGACTCATCTATCGGCGGCTTACCCAAGAAAAAGCCATCCTCAATGTTCGCACTCATCGCATGATAATAACCATGTTAGCAATTCATAAAACGATTTCTCTATGTCGTAGAATGTCGTAGATGTCCATGTAATCGTAGCAGCACAAGGCTTTGTCAGCCTCTTCATGGCGCCCTATTTTCGCTACCCAGAAGGCTTTCAGAGCAAAGCTTCGATGAGATCGTTATGGCCAGCGGAAGAAGGTTCGTATGCAAAAAGTTTCATAATTTTTTCAATTGAAAAAGGCATTTATTGTGCAAAACCGCTACAATATATATTAATGAAAATAGTTCCCATCATTTTCTAGAACATTTTGCAATATTTTTGGCAACATGGCGTTATCATGTCGGAAGATCTACCCATCGATCCATTTTCTCATTTCTTCAACTTTGCGGACCTGCGTGCCAGCCAAGCCACGCTCCACAGACCTGAACAGGAGGCGCCATATCTGGTGAGTTTGGCAGTACTTCCCATTCGAGCTGCAACTGTGTGTATCCTGGACAACTCGTGCAACAAATGGCCAAAAAATGGCATATTCATTGAGTTCGCGTCGCCACTTCTAAACCGCGGAACCCAAAACCGACAATTGGAATGTGATAGAGCAGCATCACCATAAGCTTCTGAACGTGTATGATGGACTTTGGCAGCAGATTTCTTCAAACAGACAGTAAAAGTAATGAATTTGGAAGAATCAGTATTTTGAGCACTTCTTGATTAGCGCCATCATGCGCTGACTGAATCAATAATATTAAATGGAAAAATGTTATTCTATTTAGAGAAAGATCAAAATCATCATATTTCCCATTTGTTTACCATTTTTGCCTGTAAAAATCGTCAGCGAAAATTGCAACCCACTAATAGAAAATTGGGAAAGTAATCTTTCTTTACGTTTTGGTTTAACTAACAATTTCTCAATCAAATTACTACGCAATCGTCTGTTCTTTAATGATTAGTTAAGCGCGTAAATTTAAAATTGGTAAAGTGTCGTTGTAAGTTTATATATATGCAGTTAACTTGTATTTGAATTTCGAATTTTACTGCATTATGAATGAAATTTTCAATCAATTTTACTCTCTTCCAGGATACTTTAATACTAAAAAGTGCACATTCGTATGCAGATATATTTATTATATAGCCGGAGAGAATAGATTTTGGTAATGTTGCGTTTAATTGGAAAACTTTTGCAATTCTAATTATAAAAAAAAAAGAAAAAAAGACCTAGAAAAGATTTTTACTAAATACACAACAACGACAACAATATGTAATAGAAAAATAGTAAATAAATATATTTACATATATACCTATATATATATATATATATATATACATTTATATACATATGTAAACTGAAGGAAATCCAAAAGTTTTTCTGGTTTCTCGAACTTCAATGAAATTGGAGTAAAAAAAGGAAGAAGAGGACGACCAACAGGGCGAACTAAGCATTTAAAGTGCAACAAACTTTTATTGAGTTCTTTTTTTTTTCAACGGAGCTGCAAAATAAAATTTAAAAAGTAAAATATTGAGTTTAGAGCGGGAAGAGACAGGCGAGCCAGTTAGCAAATAAGGACAACAAAAAAAAAATATTGGAAAACTTTTTCTTCTTTAACTTTGTTATATATATACTCTGGGCGTAAGTGCAAGTTATAGGTTGTTGGGTTAGTGTAACAAACATATATTGTATATATATACATATATATATATATATATATATATACATACACACATATATATATATATATTAACAAGCAGAAACACGAGCATTCATACATTAACATTGTGTACATTGACTGGTAAACCGTAGTCGATTTTCCATTGCATCTTATTGTAAGTTTAGCATTGTGTACTGTGCGAAGAGGGTAAATGAATTGACGGCTTCTCTGAGTAAAACTCATATATAGGTATATATATATGCGTATAAAACGTAAGAGTCGAAATGACTGACACAAGCATGCAAAACTGAACGAAACCAAGCAGCCAACTAACCAACTAATTGTGTACGTAGTCAGTGATTGCTTTTACTAGGTTGTTGCTGCGTTTGATTACAGGTTTTTGTTTACTGCACATTTCGTAATATGTTTCACTTATCCAGACAACGTATATTCTGCAAGTGAGGGTTTCTATGCCTGAAAAATTTAAACTACCTCTATTTCGAACCGCATTGCAGTAATAGTATTTTCCTCCAACACAGCTTGGGAGTTGCAATATGCTCGCCGTCTGAATTATCAAAGTTTGTCTTAACAATTTTCAAACTACAGCCCGAAACGAGCGAAAAAATGAAAGAATTTCCTAAAATATTATAATTTAAAAAAAAGAAACTTAATTTTAAGTAATTATTTTTGTTAAACGGAAAATTAATCGATTGTTGACTTGAACAAAAGTTATCCACGTTGATTTCGTCCATATTGATTTCTCTAAATCCTACTGTTTTTATTACTCAATTTAAGCCTAATTTTTTAATATCTCCAACCGATTAAGTCTATGGAAGAACAATCAATGATGTTTGATGTGAATATGTCTTGTACAACATAAAGAGTTACCAAAACATATGGAGGGGACCATACTCTCCTTCCGCTTTCCCAATAACTATTTTGGTATTATTTTTCATCATCACTACATTCCTACATCTATAAGAGATTGCATAACCATCAGCTGTTTGAATTATATATGTGCATATATAGAAGTTCGTCGCTTTTGAACTGTTTATAGCCTTCAACACTTGCAGGATAAGAGTATATTAAGTTTGTGCGGACGCATACAACACCAGGAAGGAGTTGAGATACGTCCATCTTTTATTATACCGATCAATTCAGGAAGCGATGTTTGTCTGTACGTCCGTGCGTCTTGTTTTCTTGTGCTCAACCTATAAGCTGCAATTTTTGAGAAATATCGTTCGCATCACTTATGGTAGAAAGGTAGGTTAAGTTTGTGCAACACGCGGAAGGACTAAAGATAGACCTACAGTTTATTATACCGATAAATTGAGAATCACTTCCTGAATCACTTCATTTCTCTGAAATCTAAGCCGGTCTATCCGTCTGCCTGTCAGTTTGTCTTGTTTTCTTTTATTCATCTCACAAGTTTGAGATATATTGATGAAGTTCGGTACACCTTCGATCCAAGTTTACAAGGTACACGTTTTGATCAACTACAGAAAATGGTGCAGTTCGGGCCATGTGCTGGGAAGTCGTCACATGAATAACTTTAAACTGTTGTGGGGTATTTAATGGTGGGTTGTGGTGCGCTATAGTTCTTTAGTTTTGTTTTTCAAAAAATTATTATTTCATCGCTATAGAGTTTTTGGAATTTCTGGGTAAAAAATGAAATCAAATGATATTCATACACTACTTTAAATTTAGATTTATATAATTAAGAGAATTTGACAGGGAGCGAATTAAATGGTAGCCAAAGGATCCACTCCTATACTCGCTCGGCGATGCGTCAAAGCTTCTCAGGCAAGCTCTGTAAATTTTCGCTGAATGCTTAATTTATTTGTGACTTAACATTTTGGTGGTGGAAGACAGTCCCTTTCATATTGATTACTTATGATGTAGTAACATATAATACAAATATAGCGAATATTATCATTTACTCGCCATTTACTAGGATTGAGTTACACAAGTATCATAGAATTTCTGTACCTCCACCAACGGAGAAAAAGTTTTCAACAACGAAAAGTAGCCTTTAGCTATCGTCTATAAAATATATGTTCTTGGTCAGTATAAGGTTCTTAATCGACCTAACTTTGTCTGACTGCCCGTGAGTATGCCTGCATGTTTCTCCCATTTGCAAAAATTATTCTATGTTCTAATCTAAAATATTGGAAGTTCTTGCATGCCGGCTGGTACTGAAAATAGGCGAAACCATTGGTTCGTTAGATATAAGCATAAAGCGATAAAAATTTCGACAAACAGTCAACCCACCTATATTGTTCCTGCTGTACTCTTATAACGCAGGTCCCTTATTCTAAGTTTCTATAGTGCGGTTTCCATATAAGCTGTCACAAACTAATCGTTCTATAGGAGGGTTGACAGTACATTCTATGAATGATGCCAAATGGGAAAAAGCAAACACGGCCCCTCAATATTGTGTAGTATCGAAATTTCATTGTTTTCGCTTTTTCTTGTTTTTAAATATTTTTCAAGTTAAAAGTGGTGAGTATAAACGGTTACGCCACAGCTGAATATAATCTTCTTATTCGTTTTGCTTATTTTAAAAAATTATCAATGGAAGGTCACTTTTCACATGTCCTAGTTAAGAGGATAAATATTGCGGAAGTCACACGACTCCAACCTCATCTATTATGCAAAACAGCACGAACCTTTTTCTTGATCTATGAATTTCTTGTACCGATCTTGGCTTTAGTAACTTGATGCAAAAATAGTCTCATTGCCATTTCAGGATTTACACTTAAGACAAGGGCGAAACTGTAAAAGGAAAGTAACTGTAACGATTCAGAAACCACACCAATATTCTTTTTACATATTGAGCACTTTCTATAAGGAAGTTTTGCCGTAGTAGCCATTTATACTTACATAATCATTATGTTATATCGTTAATTTGATCTTTTCAAATAAAATAGAATAATTTATTTTAAAAAAAATGAACTTAATATTAACTAATAAATAGGCCAATATTGCTTTGAACCGGAAAGTTTAAATTAATTAATTAGAAAATTACTTAATATATTTCAATAAGATATAAAAAGAAATTTTGCTGAGTTATTTCTGTTTCTTTACATATTAGGGGCTTACGTATGTTTTGATAATTTTTTCATTATTTATTGGCATTTATTGAGAAAAGTTGGTACCATGTATATTAATCAAAATATTTTCCATCACTTTGTGCAATTTTTCCCCAACTTTTTGGTCACATGGCAATACCGTGTCGAAAGAAGGATATTAAATTGGCAGCGGTGAAATGATTTTTGCACTCTTTTAGCATTTCGAAACAGCGTGCAAGCCAAGCAAAGCAACATCGATCTGTGCAAGTGCTAATTACAAGCAGCTATGTCTGGTGAGTACGCTGGGTGCGGCAGAACTTCCCATTTGAGCTGTAACAGCTTATCCTTGGCAACTCTTGCAATAGAGGATAATTTTGCGCCTGTTAACCGCTATTGATCGTCTGTTTTTGCAAAGTTGCATCGTTCAATTTGTTCAATTTACGTGGGTACACATATGCAGTAACAGTTTTATTCGGTTTTAATAGACCGTTATGCAGTATCCCTTGCTGCACGGCAAAACTTTCATGAATATTCTGCTCCGGTGTCGATGGGGATGGCTCTCCTGGACTAACCCATGACTTTTTGCGCTTAGAATTGTCGTTGCAGATCAACCCTTCATTGCCAGTCACAATACGCCATAGAAAACTATGTTTTTCTTTGCCTGGCAGGCAAGTTCGAAATGGCATTTTTAGTCAATTAGTGTGACACTCATTATCCCTCTTTTTGGGTCCTTCCCATCGCATGTAAACATCTGGAAATAATTGATTTATCAACTGCTAAGCTGTTCGAAAGTTTTTGGGAATTTGACCTGGGTTTTCGTCCAATAAGTCTTGCAATTCATTATCTTTGAACTTTGTTGATCTTCCAGGGCGTTCTTTGACATTGACATCAACATCAGCACTTTTAAACTGTTTAAACCGAAACCGACTATTGGGATATAACGGACATGCGTACAATGTATAAATCACTAATACTAAATGGAAGGCTCTTATTTTATGTAAAGGAAGGTCGAATTTCATCGTTGCGTACGTTGAAAATTCTCACTACTTTATCATTTTCACAAGTAGATGTCGCTGATCAAAATGCATGTAAGTACAATGCTTGATATGATCGATCGCTCATCGATGTCCCCTATATGTAACACGGAGATGGTCAGAAAGAATTATGTAAAGGGAAACAGAAATAGGGGGTAGCCGCAGCCTTGTCGATGTGTGCCCAATCGGGAAATGTTATGCTTTTTCCGACTAAGCACCAAGTGTGACCAAACCGCACAGAGATTTGAAGTCGCGAACACCGACTTGTTCGTCCTCGCGATTCTTATCTCCTTGGCCGTATGGCAGCCACACAGAGTATTTTTGTTTCAGATAACTGTCTTATTTTAACTGCTTGCTAGCTTGTAAGCTATTAAAAGTAGAAACTTCATTAAATAATATCCTTTCTGATTCATACAGTTCAACGCGGTAAAATTACCTGATGACAATATCCGGCAATGAACATTTGCATAAGAGAATCCAATTTCAATAAACCAAACCAAAGAGTTCAGTTCTAATCTAAAATATTCGGACTAATCAAACAAATTACTGTTTTGGAAATACCACATTTATTTCAGTGGCTCATTTTTTTCTCAATAAGCTTATGAATATTTTTATGGCCGAATATCCGTTTTAATTTCTTAATTGATTTTCACCACATTCTCCACACTGACACTTATGTGCACACAAGCATGTAAATAGATGTGTTAGTATATATTGTATTCTGTTTGCACTTTAGGTTCATACTAAGCAAAACCACAATAATTTTGTTTTTTCTTTCCCTTTTGTTAGCTGAAAGCAAGAAAAGTCATCTCCAAGCTCCTAGTACGTTACACAATAAGGCAAATAAACAAACGTTCTTTTCAATAGACATCTACACACACTCGCATAAATATGCAATTTGTTCGGTTTCCTTATTTTTATTATTATTATTCCTTTTTCTTTTTATATATTTTGAAGCCATATGCAACATTAATGAAGTCATATTCCGGTTTAACTTAACATTTTATACTTGTTGTATTATATTTATTATTAACGTTGCTGTTGCTTCTGTTTTTTTCCACACTTCCATGTAACCGGAAGAAGAGGAAAAAAGAGAAACATGTGGGGACGTGGCTTTTTCGATATTGTATTCCTTTGTTAAGTTACATGGTAAAGAATCAAAGAGCAAGTAACGATGAATAAAAGCAACCAGCCGTCGCCTGTCAGGCGAACAACTAGGAAAACAGGTTGACTTATCAATATGAACACATGGAAGAGAAATCGGAAAAGCACATTAGCAAAAAGCAAAGGAAACAAAAAACGCTGAATCCCTTTATCTGCCATTCAATCGTTTCTTCACTCATTCATTCATCATTTAAAGTCCTCGACATTTATAAGTTTTTTTTCTTTCCTACTATGAGTGAAAGATGATAAAGTGTAGCGGAAACGGAAATGTTGCAAACAACAAAACTTTAACAAGTAAACACAATGTCGATAGAGTTTGGAGAAGTGTGTGTGTATAGGTACGTTTGCATGTACTACGTATATATATATATATATACAAAAGCAGACATGTCATGTGTTCTTACCTAACTAGGCACTCGTGATAGCTGACAAACTTTGCAAACTTATTATTATTATTATTATTATACCTTTAAATATTGCCTGAGTGATGTATCGATTTTGGTTCGCTGCCGATTTAGGCACTTAAAGTAATTAATTTGCGCAAGATTATCATGGAGCAAAGAACGTCGAAATTTAACCATATTTGATAAATTTATGATGATGATGTAACGCACTTGGGTTACCTTGGAATTACTTGCGGTAAGAAGGAGAAAACTGATGTGCTCTGGCCAAATTGTTACAAACAATGTACTTGGGCTTCACATGTTTATAGCTACATCGGAGTATAGTGCAACGAAGATGTGACGATTACCCTTGTGCTTTTCTCAAGAGAAATCAAGTCAACAAGAGCAGTTTCTATTTATCAGATGGTAAATTGCGATTTAATTTCCACTTAAAAGTTCACAACAGGAACAACAAGAATTTCCTTTGAGCAGATCCAAAGAGGCAATGTAACTCTGATAACTCCAGGGTTGATGCGATTAAACGAGTAGAGTAATATTTTATTTCCAGAGGAAGGATTAGAGACCATCTTCGCTTCCAATACTTCACGTAACCAGGAAGACATTTCGCTTTGTTGACAAAATTGATTAACTTCCTTATTAAGTCACAACCGAGTGTCGAAGATGAGGGCAAGATAACAAAAAATAGCATAAGTTGTCCAAGTACATTTTTTTCCTAAGGGGCGGCAGACATGACGAGTAAACTACACGAGGTGATAAATGAATTTAAATTGGATTGCCTGAGGCACGGATATTCAGAGCTGTTGAACAATTGGAGTCGTTGTGACGCATGAGAGCATTTAAATTTGATACTATTAATGCCAGATCGTTAAGATATAAGATAAAGAGAATAACATAATTTATTACGAGTCTTGAAAAGTGTGCAGACCGTCTATAACTTTTTTCCTGTAGACATTAAAGCAATTCCTTTATCCTGGTGTGTATCGCTGAATTGAGAGTTAAGATCAACTATACGCAATCTCCAATTATAAAACTGTAACTAGTAACTAGAATTATACATAAGTGAAAGGTAGCGTTAGCGTCATTTAATGATTCCTGACTTACAAACTTAGTTTAGAGGACTACCATCGTGAGGAGTAGAAATAGAGAAAACTCCTTTTCTCCGAAACATGTTATTATGTAGGCGATATCTCTCTTTCTCTTATGAACGTAACTTAATGTGTTCAGATGATAGATAATAATACTGTGACCATAAAGGAAGAGCAATATTCAAGTTAAATTCCGTGGGCACATCGAATATCAGAATATTTTTTTTCCGCATTGGTACCGCTGTGACAGACATTTGTGGCATATTTCACATCATATACGTCATTAGTGTTTCAGCTGGCCTTGGTGTTATACGATACAACCAACATTTTTTCCGTGAAAAAGATGATGTGTATGAACAGATGATTTCTGACTATCAATCGGTCATGAAACGCATTATTACGAGGGACGTTGGATCTATGGATAGAATTCAGAAACAATCGATCAATCGAGCGAATATGGTACAAAAGGTGAGCCAAGACCGAAGAAACCGCCCCAAAGTCGCTCAAAAATCAAGGTGATGTAATCAGCTTTCTTCGATGACCGTGGTGTTGGGCATTGTGAATTTTTTTCGGCGGACCAAACTGATAGCAAGGAATGATATTTGAGAATTATTTGAAGGCGACGAAATAGACTTGGAATAATAAATAGATTTAAAAAGAAAATATTAAATTGGTCTTACTTTTTGCACGCAGTAGTGTAGATCAACATCCCAAGACTTTTATAAATATAAATATTTTGTCAGTTGAATGCCTTAACAGCTTCCCTTTTGAAACCATCTCGTATAATCTACCTCGAAAATGGCACTTGCGGAGAGGCTCCTTTTCCTAAAGCAGACAATAGCTGGCAACCACTAGTTTCTTATCGCATCGCACACTAATTAAGTCCAGTTCGTATCGCTGGACAGATAACTAAAATTAGTGATAAAAATAATTTTAAATAATTACAGCAATTACGTAAGAGTGATAATTAATGTCTTCTTAAACAGAACTTTTCAGTTCCATTTCTCAGCAGCCTTTCCACTTATCCTCGATGGACTTTCTTTTAAGAATATTCATTATGAGTAGCTATAGGGGACAAGCAAATGTCTCGGTCTTACTGTTCGGCTCAACAACCTACCAACAGTTGCCTTTCCCATCGTACTTGATGTCTCCATTTTCAAATAGAACGTTCTCGCACACACTACAGTCTTTCCTCACCCCTCTTTTCCTACAACCCTTCCTGATTGCTACCGTGCCCATGCAGGAGATATCCAATGAAGGCTTGGTCATAGAAAAAAAAAATTTCATTAAATGCGGTTATTCCTAAAGTTATGCTGACTCCAGCATTAAGCATTTTTATCTATTTTATACCGAAGATAATATATAAGTTAAGGACCATCCTAATAAAAATACAAATTCACGAACCACCCTAATAAATAAAATAAACAAACATAAAGTTTCATAAGCAATGAGCGTCATACGAACTCATTATAAACACTTCCCAGCAATCTCCAATTGCACCCTACTATAAACATTTCTCATCAATCTCCAATTGCCACCCCTAATATAAACATAAGTGCTAAACGACGATAAATCGGATAACCCAGAGGTTTCCTATAAGCTAATCGGTTAAGCAAATGTTAGTTCATTACTCGACATCAACAAGTGTAACAACTTAAGTTCCTAAAAATAAAATATTGTTAAATAATATAAAATAAATATAATTCAACAAAATAAAATCATAAAGAACCCAAACCACATTTAAAAACCTATTTAACTTACGTACTTGTATATTTCAATAAAGTGGATCATTCATTTTGATGATCTCGAAAGCGTTCAATCTGCTTGATGAACATCACGAAATTTTGAATCATCGTGCCAAGCGTTTGATTCGCTCGCAACTAAGCTCATCTAGCACATAAGGATAAGAAGCATTTCGATTGACTTGGCGCTCTGGAGCCGAGCAGAATACAAGCAGATCTCTGTAGGAGAAGATTTCTGTTGAACTATCTTCACCCAGGTCCGTACGCCTATAATCTTATAATATCTAAAACAAAAACTATCAAAAATTTTATGGTACATCACATATGTCGTCATCTTGTTTTAACCAATAGCTTTCTTATTTTGTAGTTTTGTTTTCGGCTCTATCCCATTTCTAATATTGCAGTACATAATTGCGTTTTTTCTTCCCCTTATTTATTAGCATTCGCTAATATTTCTGCTTAAGTTTAAGAACTTACTCTACCTTTTTACCTATCTATGTCGACATTATATGATTGCTACATTACTCTCTACTAAATTAATAATAATTCTTTAAAACAAAAATGAAAAACTTCAACTTTTACAATTATCCCAAAGACGGAAAATAACTCGCTTGCAACTGCAGGAGAGAAAAAGTTAATTGCCGTTGCATCTGTTTCAAATTTAATTTATGCATTAATGGTAGCAGGCAAGCAAAAGGTATTCCTGCTCAAAATTTTTAGGACTTGTACCAACAAAGCACATTTCAATTTATTTTAAAGTAGACTCAATTGAAAGTGTTAAGGATTGAGCACGTTAAGATTTAATGATGACTCTAAATGGACAAGCGTGTTTGTTCTTGCGAAACAAGAGCGAAATTTTTACTTTCGTTTTTGATATTCTGCATTCAAGTTATTAAAAAAGTAGTCTTTGCGTCTAATTGATTTAAAATGATGTTATTAAGGTTTTGAAATGGGGTATCGCGGTTAAATACCTATAGTGATACATTAGAAGATATGCATCACACGTAAATTAATTGTAACTTAGTGGTAACGAAAGAAAAAAAAGTTGAATATTTATCTGCAACTGCACTGCGATTACTAATTAATTAAATAAAATAATAAAAATGATAAAGTAACGCTTTACTTGAGAAAATTACAACCCTCTTGGTTGGATCTCTAACAGAAGGGATTGAGGATTGGAAATTTCAAGACATTTTGCATTATTGATACTACCACAATGCCGAACTAATTATGAGTTATTCAATCCGTTTCGGAAAGTGTGATATGCAAAATATTCAACAACTACTACCACTTGCTGCATCTCTCTGTTTCGTCCGCTAGTAAAATTGAAAGCTACGTAACTAACTTCCAAAGGAATTGTTTAAACACACAAGTAAATCTGGTTCTAAGAGAGTTGTCAAATTTGCCGTTCACATTTTAAGCTTTCTTTTCTTTCTTACCGCACATTTCACCTTTTAACAAAGAACATTAAATACTCAATTAATTTGAAATATTTAGGTATTCTAGATACGCATTAAGGTGTTGCTCAGTTTATGAATAGCTTTACTTTCTTCATCTATTATTATTGGTGTATAAACCATACGTTTGATCATCCGAACATATGCGTTATTTCTTTTATTAGTTTTAGATAGATTCTATTGTATATTATACGTAAAGTTTATTTACTCTACAATGAAGTTTTCTTTTAGACTATGTTCGGCTAGTGATGTACTCTCTAGCGGAATTTGTTTTATAAATGAAATTAAATGTAAAAACTTGCCATCAATGCATTTATTATAGGAAATTGACATTAAATCTTTCTTCCCATTTGCTTCCGAGTAAAGTACATATGTTGTTGATCAGCATGAATTCTGAATCGATTTAAGCATGTCCCTCTGGCTGACTGTATCAGATCTTTTTAACCATTTTCTTGGCTGCAGAATGAAGCAATCAACTTAAAATTTGTCACTAACATTGAGGATTCTTACACATGACTTGGTATCGAAAATCCGCCAAACCCGTCGAAAAACACGCCTACAGTGTCACATAAACTGACAACACCTCAGTTTTTCAAAAGGAATAAAAAATTAGTTTTTAGCTCGTTACTCATATATTATAGCAAATAAATGTACAAAAATTTGACCATATATTCTACGGATGATGATGTAGTACTCGTATAAAAATATTATAGTGTCAAATTTTAATTTTTTTTCCAGCACTCTTAAAAGGGCAGTATCAACTTTCAAAAATCGCATAAAGGATATAAATTTGGAATGCATCTGAGCATGTCTGTCCCTTTATCTGTCCGTCCGTACAACTGTAAAGTATCTGTGGCAAAAATATTCCTGTTCTCAAAAAAAAAAATGTCTCCTACAAGATGGCACAACAATTTGAAAATAACCCAACCCAGTTAAAGCACACGTCAACAACGCCCACATGACTATACAACAAAAATTGAGAGTACCTTTGCTTTCCGGGGTTTTTGCTTGTTGCGCATAAAGTCCAACACATACACTACATAAATTTCCACTGCCCTGCTAAAAGTAGAAGAAATCAGTCGCGCCCATTCAATGTTATAGAGTATGCAAATAAGTTATTTTTTTTAATTCGGAGATATACACGGAGATTCGATCACGAGCAAATACGATTTTATTACTAATGATTGCTTCACGTTTGCTTTGCACGTATCTTTTATTTGAGCTCTAGGGGAGTGAAAGAGCAAAAAAATGTTATATCCGATGATAACAGTAATTAAGTTTGTGGGCGAAAATTTATGAAAATGAAAGCAATTGAAAGTTTTTGCGGCATTTTTCGACGACAACAGACTAAGCTTTCTCCCATTTTATGTTCGTCTTCCCCTTCCTTTTACCATCGACCGTAATAAGCTAAGTTTTCAACCAGATCGTGATCGTCTTTAAAATAATTGACCATTAAGGCAGTTCCATTTTGAGATGGAAGACCATTTCATACTCGCCTTTGAAATGATTGATGCCAATACTTAATAAGTTGTATTGAAATGAGAGAGCTGGGAGCATAACTTCATTTAATGATTGCAGACGGACTTGAAAAATGGGCTTGAACTGATTTAAAATCGTATCAAGTTGAAAGCTAAAGTTCGAAGGTTTTCAGAAACGGTTACTCTACTTTAGATACTCAGCAATTTTTTGATAGACTTAATGATCGCTTCAATAATATCGAAATTTGAAGATTTTTGTTACCTTTTTAAAACTCGATGGTAGTAGCTGAGGCAAATTTTGCATTATGTAAATTATTAACAAAAGCAAAGATGTAGCGAAGAACTTGATAGAACCTTATTTGTTTTAGGTGTAATGGATCATCTACACTGAAATAATATTTTTGCATTAGTTTTCATAACTGAAAAGTAAAAGAGACATTACACGAATTTTTCTGACTTGGGTATTTTAGGCAAGCAGAAAGGGACGTAGGATTAGGTTAAGTCTGGCGCAAATTTTGCTTATAATAAGTTGGTGAGAAGAAAATTTCGAAAGAAAGCAATAAAACAAAAAAAAAAACCTTTCATGCCTTGGTATTCCAGAATACAAGCCGCGATGTAAAAACTGCTAGGGCAGGTCTACAACAAAAATACAGCACAACGTGCAAATAAAACAGCGTCAGCGAACGTCATAAATGTCTGTATGTTGGAATAAATGAGAACCAGTGTGGAAGCTAGAAAGTTATGAGTGTGTGTTATATTTGTGCAGTGTAGAGCAAAAGAAAAGAAAACTCGAACGCCAAAATGTAAGAAAATTTATGGATTCAATTAAAAGTTTTTCTATTGCTCTAAGAAAATAAAAAAAAAACGCATAAACACTTTCCTACAAACAATACAGGCTAAGTAGTAGAATTGTTTTGAATTCCACTGGAGATGAAATACGCAAAAATACGTTTTATTAACATTCAGGTTTCACGAAAGGCTAGTCATAAAAGAAAAAAAAATAAATTAGGAAATTTCATAAGGGTACGTGTACGAAAAGGGTACTTTGATACCACAGAGCGGGATTTAAGGGATACACACACACATAGCGGCAATTGTGGCCGGAATTTTTTGTCCACAACAAGTGCAACAGAAACTTGTTTAAGTTATTTAGAAATGTTATCAAGGGGAAAAGCAAGGAGCCTAAAAGAGTTTGAAAAACAACCGGGAAATGGAAGCGATATAACAAAAGCCATTTCAGTTTGACTTAAGAGAAAAATGGACTCATAAATAATAACAAAAGCAGTGTGTAAGACCACAAATCAAAAAATATTGAAAAGGAATTTCATAAAACTCTTAAGCATAATGTCGGGTAAATTTTTATTACCATGTCTATAAGATGTAGGCACACTTTTTTCTTACTCCATTCGTAACGTTTAAAAACAATTACCAAGAAACCAACAGACCATCTTATATAATGTAAGCCAATGAAATCTTACATTTGATACGGCTGTCTGTTCGTTCGTCGTTTGGTGAATTACTATTGAAATATTCAATGTTCCATGACTAAAAGATAAAATTAAATTTTGACGAGCAAACTGAAAGACCCGTAATGCTTCATGAATTTTTAAGCAAGGGAAAAGGGGCATGTGTTGTCTTCAAAAGACGTTGAGTTTGCATTTAACAGATTGGCTGTAATAGTTTTTAGAGCAACCATAACTTTTTCAATTAATCTTCCAATATGTTGGGTGCCATGCTGTAAGGCTGTCTACGTGCCTTGCCTAAACAGTAGAAAGCAGCGGTTTTTGAAGTCTTTTTCTTTCTAAGTAGTTCTTCGTAAAAGTTTGATGATTGATTTTAATAAAATACCTTACACTTGCAACTTGTTGGTTCGTCTACAATTTTTCAATAAAAACTTATCTATAGCTTATGATTGTGAAACAGGAGAGATAAAAATGCAAGTTTATCAAACGAAGCTCCCAAAGAAAGCCTTTACAGGGAACATTGTATTTTCTTTTTACAATTTTCTCTTGTACAAGTTCGTCTATCGCCACATACTGTGTTCGTCTAATGAAATTCTTCATTTACATTCACGATAAAATATCAAAAATGATATCCTGTTTCCCTTTGAAGGTATACTTTAGCCATTTTAGCTTTTACATGGAAGGCGAGGCAAAAAGGGAACTGACATGTCAAAATTCAGGAAAATTAATTCTCCTTTCCAACCCCTTTATTATTCTTTACTTATTTTCATTATAAAATGCAACAAATTCGACTCTTTTTAAGCAATAAAAGGCTTACTGTTCATGAGACCCTTTATATAGTGTCGGGTGCAAACTATAGATCTACCTAGACCAAAATTGGCTCAATTAATTTTTATGTGAAAATCCTATTATACACCAATTTTCTTTATGAAATATAAAAATGAGACGTTTTTGCCATTCTTTTGCTAGTAGTGATGATGGTGGACGGTAATCAAAAAATTGATCCATGTGATTCAAATATTTTTGGTTAAGTCCTTAAGGTGAAACAATATTACTCAGCGATTTTTGTCGAGAAATTTTAAAAACTGCAAACTTTTCTCATTGAAAAGCTTTTCCAAAATAAGGCGTCTCATAAAAAAGTTCCGATCCAATTTATCTTCAAAAGAGTTCGTTCTTCAACCTACACACGTTAGTATATCAAACTACAAGCCATTTTACAAATTAAGACTTTTAGGTTGAACACACGTTAACCTGTCAGACAGATGGGCAGGAAATCTTAAATCACCTCAAATCGATTCTGAGTCATACTTACATACATAGTTACGTACATCCGTAGGAGCTTAATATTTCGTATACTGCAGGTGGTGTGGGATATAGTGATATTTAAAAGGTTTTGTTACCACTCGAGCTCTTTATGAAGAACACAAACAAGCTTCAAAAATCTAAGGTACAGATCGAAGTCTATTGTAGTTTTTACCTTTCTCCTATCGACCTGAAGTGTACTCTAGTTAGCGTAGTCTAGCATAGTATGTCTATTTTCCGTCTTCAAAATTCATAAATATTAAGCTTGCATTTTTAAAGTTATTAAAGTCGTAAAATATAAATCGTCAACATTTTCCTTTTTCTTAAGATTATTTGTCAGCGCCAGATGAAAGAACCCTTTATGTGATATCGAATTCTTTTTATCATATGTAATTTTTGTTTTTTTTTTTTTTTTGTGTATGTTGCCTTTTTCATATTTGCCTCTATTCCCAAAAATTGTAATTTTCTTTACGGTATCTTATAAATAAAAAGCGTTGTCTAAACATAAAATACGCAATTATTTCGTATTCAAACACGTCACACACACGTTAAAAGTTCTTTTGTGCTGTCATCTTTGTCTACGTACACTTGTACACATGACACTTTCTTAAAAACTTACATATGCATGATTGTTACAATGTTTTATTCAATTTAAAATTTATATGTTATGTTATATGTTTGTGATTACATACACACGCACATTCATTTTCTGCAGGCTTTTCTTGAAATTCTCTATACAAATAAAATAAATGTCACAGAAGGCTAAACATTCAAATAAACAAGTAAACAACGAAACAAGCATATCTTATATATGTGATGCGTAAGGTGATGTGAATAGATAGAGACAGATGCATACATAAAATGTATACATATTTAAAATGAAAAGCAAAAGAAAAAGAAGAAAACTTTATTTAATTTTGTATTGCATAAAATCTATTGAATTTTTTCAATTCTCTACAGTATCAGTACAGTAAAAAAAAATCTTTTAATTAATTTTTATGGATTAAAAAGATTAAATGACGATAATATAATTGTATGTGTTTACATGTATGTGCACGGAAATAAGTTGAAAAGAAATTTTAGTATGTATATTAGCTTCAAAAGCTTCAAGGGAGTTGGAGGAGGTTTTGCAAGAATCTTTCCACAAAAAACCGAAAGATTAGTCGCAAGATAAGGATGCTTGTGAGATTCGAACATTTTTGGCTGTAATTCGAACAAATTTTCCTTATATTACAAATGAACTTTATTAAAGCCAATAAGTGACATTTTGACCGATAAACTTATGCTATTTTTTATATCCTACACCATTTTTAATACAGGGTATATTAATTTCGTGTGGAAGTATGTAACGCCCGGCAGGACTTAAGATAGACAGACCCATCATTTATTGTCTCAATCCAAGTATGTCCGTCTGTCCGTCTTAACACTGTTCAACCTGCAGGTCGCAATTTTTGATATATATTGATGAAATGTGAAATTGATGCGCGTTGAAAGCAATTGAAATTGGGTCGGATTGGCCCACTTTCCCGACCAGACCGCGTTATTTAGAAAAGTCATTACATGGAAAAAACTGCAATTTTCAAAATTTTTCGACAACACTCCCTGAGTAAAACATTTTGACGTCCTAAAATGGTGTAAAACTTTTGGTTTGGCAGGGGAAAATTTTGGAATATCGTCTTATATAACCGTCGCTGAATCGTTACATGGAAAAAGGTGTAATTTTCAATATTTCATAGTGAAAATTGGTTATTAATAGTAAACTGGCAAAACAATTAACTTTACCGAATTTGGATTACGTAGATCTACTTTTTGGATACTAGCACATATAAGAATTCTTAGGATTGTACACCCTTATGCGCCAAGAAGGCCCAATTCTTAATGTTTTATGATGAAAATTTGTTCATGAGAGTAATTTGACACAAAAATTATAATGGACCAAATTTGAACCAAATAGGTCTATGTTTTAGACCCTAGGCGAATAGGTATAGGATATTTTATGGTCGACTTTGTCCCAATGTAATGTTTTCTTCTTTGACAGCAAAATCAATACGTTTTCATAAAAAATTTTTTGGGATTTCAGGATCAAAAACTGAACAAACAAATTTTTACCGAACCAAGGTGAAAGCCACTTTACACCATGTTAAGGAACATTAAAAGTTCCTCTACTTCTTTCAAAAAAATTCAGTAGCTTCTTCAAAAAAGTTAATTCAATGCCCTTTTGGAACAGTATTTCTCACGGTAAGTGCATAGTGGATCTAAACCTACTAAATTCAATCACCAATTCCAAAAAAAACCGGTCAAGGTCTTGTCTTCGGACCGCATGTCTGCAAAAACTCAACTACTTTATCGACAATAACTTCAAAATATACGCAACGGACGGATCCGTCAATCCAGACATTTCTAGTTTTTCAATCATAGAAT
The DNA here is from genome assembly GCA_000688735.1 of Glossina austeni. NCBI lineage: Eukaryota > Metazoa > Arthropoda > Insecta > Diptera > Glossinidae > Glossina > Glossina austeni. The sequence goes on along the minus strand of KK502474.1, from coordinate 719,830 downwards.
ATCCAAATCTTCTTCTAGGAAAATTCAAAGTTTTGCAGGAATTATCATCCACGTTCATCGAACTTCTGGCCATTGGGCAAATTTAAAAAAAATTTGTATGTTTCTCTGACAGCAAATCGGTTTTGACATTAATCAAGAATAAAGACCCATATAACATGTACGTGGTTGACATTTACGACCTCTTAAAAAATCCAAACATTGAAAAATGCCACCTCATCTGGATCCCAGGTCACTGTGGTTTCGGCATCAATGAAAAAGCTGACTTTTATGCACGTGAAGCTCGTCTTGACGGCATGGTCTTGTCTATAAACTACCCCCCCAGCGAAACTCTCCTCTTAATCAAAAAACTCATCGTAAAAGAATGGAAGGATGAATGTCATGCCTTAGCTAGAGAAAAAAGCAACCGGTTTTTTTACAAAATCTACCCTTTCCTTACACCCAGACTTCTACCAGAAGGAAAATTTACAACATGGGAATCTAAAATACTTCACAGACTCATGTGTAATCACACCTACGACAAGGTATATTTGAAAATGATAGGAGCCTCCCCCACTGATTTGTGTGAAGCCGAGTCTGCCGAACATCTCATCTTTGAGTGCAGGAAGTTTGACATCCCCAGACAATCTTTCACTATATTCAGCCTGTACAACAACTTATATGAAATTTTTCGTGCTGGAAACTTTAGGCATTTGAAGCAACTGACTGCTTTCATAAAATCAGCTGATTTTTCTTTTTAAACCTTTTATACTCCTAACTCAGTCTACCTACACAGATCGCCTATACTTCTTTCTCGGGCACTCTCTGCCGGAATACCAACCAACCACACTAAACTGAAGACATTGGGAATGATTGCTGTGCATAACGTCGCACGTTCAACAAACATAAGCATCATCAAAAAGTTTTTAAACTAAAAAATCACTCTAAAAAACGTGTTGCACGCGTACCATAAAATCGATTTCATAGCACCTACGTGCCTTTTTATCGCTACTGGATTATGGGTCTAAATCGACACATACAGGCCTAACCCATTTCCCTCTCAAACAAAAAAAAAAAAGAACATTAAAACTTCCAAAGAAACTATGTAAATTTATCCCGAGCCATTAAAATGCAGGCTACACTGTATGTATTAAAACTTCCCAATCGAGTTTTCTCAATTTACTGCTCTGATAAAAGATGTGCATGATCTGGTGTCGGGTTATCGGAAGATAACAACTCTCTTCCCGACTGGAATTCTGGAATGCCTTCTGCGTGCTTTAATCATATTAATTACTAACAGAAAAGAATGAAAGCGACGTTTTATCCAAAATGGAAAACTTCACACGACCACTGCTGGGCTCCTCTTTAATCCCATCACACATCCCATCTTATGAAGCATTTATTCGAACCAACGATGTCGACGCTTTAGCACGATATTTTTTGTAGGGTCAAAACCATAACCCTAAAAATTTCTTGATGAAAATTCACTCATAACGATAACTTGGCATAACAATTAATCTCACCGAATTTGGATCACGTATGTCTGTTCTTTGTATCCCGCATCATATAAGGATTTAATGAAAAATAAGCTTTTATATGGGAAAAATGATCAATGTTTGGTATTTATTTATCAAAATTTTTTCAAAAGAGTAATTTAAAGAAATTAATTGTACCGAAGTTGGATCAAGCAAATATATTCTCCGACATCATCGCATAGAAGAATTGTCATGAAATATTAAATCCTTATATGCCAATAAAAGCGAATTTCTTATGATTTATGATAAAAATTAGTCGATAGTATCAATGTAGTTAAAAATTAACTGTATCGAACTTGGACCACATGGTATTTTTTAGACCCCACCACTGTATTTTTTAGACCCCACCATGCGAGAAATGAATTCTCCTATAGCACCATACCCTTATTTATAGTTTTTCACTACGGATTACGTCAGTTGACGCCTTAAGCCCCCACCAATATGAGAGCTTTCATGAAAATTATGATGAAGTAAGAGTGTAAGGTGTAGGGGTCATTGCGCCCAATTTCAGGGTCTCATACATAAAAACGTGGATCAAAAGAGACCGTAGGCAGTGTAAGTAAGTTTTGTTTGTCCTTCTGCCTTAAGAAGGTTTTTAGCACGTACGTATCTTTAGTGTAATAGTCTGTGAAATGAAGCCTGCGTGATAAAGATTGAAACAGCCCCCCCCCCCCCCCCCTTCACCCCTTTTCCTTATTGTCGAACCAGCTAACTTTTCAATGACACGTGCGTCTATCCGTTTGCATACTTTTCGCCTTTTTTGTTATGTATAGATTTTACACAGGGGTAGTTTTTACAAAAGGGACAGTATCTAATCATAGACACCTATATACTACATAAAGGTAGCGACCAACGTGGGGCCAAGAGGAAGCAAAAGATACGATACTACGTTTCAGACAATTATGTTACAATGTTTTTATTGTCGCGAAAATGAGTAAATCAAGATATTTAGAAGAAGTGGTGTATGATATCTAATGGGTGCCCTCTCCCCAATATGGTTACTTGGTTTGTTTTGAATTTGCGAATAATTTTTTCTATTATTTCGAAAGATAACCCAGCGTCAAGTCAAAAATGGCCGTTGAAGAGCGAAAATTCAGAATTAATTTTAAAAATCAAAACCTTATCACCTTTAATTGAATCCGTTATTGGCGGACAATTTAAAAAAAAAATATTGATTTTAGTGAAAATTTCACATCCATTGTCATGAAATTAATACACTTTGTTATATACATGTATAAAATAAAGTGGTGCACATTTTATTTTGTTTTATTTAAAGATGAATTAAATTCAAAATCAAAACTGTGAAAACAATTTCCATTTACAGCATATTTTATGTGCTGTTCATTTAATTATAACAATGTTATACAATTCTTTCATATATATATATATGTATAGATATATGCTATGTACTGGTGGTATTCATATATGCTCTTAATTAATAAATAACAAGATAAAGAGAGAAATAGTTTTGTGTGTGTGCTATTTTACTATATCCGCATATATATAAAATATATCTACATTTGCTCTGATTTAACAAGTGATATAAAATTAATTAGCCAAACGAAAATTTCATTATTACCGAGACGAATAAGTAGATATACAGTCTCTCATATAGATCGTTGTATTATGTGCATTATTTGAACATAAGAAATAATAAACATTAAGTGAAAGTCTCCATAAGAGTGATTTAAACCACTTTACGATTTGCTGATAAATATCAATCTATCTATACACAACAATGTACGTATATACGGATGTATGTGCGATTGAATGAACGAAATGAATGTGATTTGTTCTATGTTAATACGCGTTTGTGTATGTGCATACGGTTGTATTTTACTAAGCCTTTAAACGCTCTCGATTCCAACTTTTTGAACAGCAATGCCTGAACGAGCTTTCAATGACTTTTCACAAAAATTTTCACACTAACGGAAATTTTCGGCTGTTAACTGAATTTACCGGAACTGGAAGTGAAATTTCATTTAAATTGATTTGAATTTTTATGACGAAATTATTGCTGATATTATTCATTTGATATTGTAATCTATATTTTTTTTTTGAGTTTGATTTTCCGCTCCATATGCGAAACGATAGTTTTGTATAAAATACATAAAGTGAACGAGTCGTACGCTTTAAGATTTTTATATGATATCCTGGTAAATGGTAATGGTAAACAGTCAACTAAAATAGGTAGGATGAAGTGACATCGATCCAGGCCGAGGCACAGAAATACGCACGCACACGTACACATTGGCACATACATGAAGATAGATAGGCAGAGAAAGAGACCGGGAGACAATGAGAACACATATAAATACACGCAATAAGACGGTGTTTCCAGTTATGATGAAATGAAAGCTAAAAATATTTTTTGAAAAGGTTGTTTTCTTTTCTATTAATCAATTTATTATGTCCGAAAATATGAGTAACATTTAAAATTTTTCCTTTATTGCATAGAAATCTAAATTTAGGAAAAAAGGCGTCGATAGAATTCACTCAGTTGGGTATTGACTATAGTATTTGATCTCTTTAATAGTGACAATATTTCGTGTTCAAAGCGTGTATGCAGAGAAAGAGCAAGCAGTTATTTCTGCAGTTCACACCGATAATTGATTTCGTCTTACTAGTTCTTACAAGCCATCAAAGGTTTCAAGAGATAACTTCACCTAAATTATTACCAAAGGATGAAAGAAATTTAAGTTGAAAATGTTCTTTTTAGTAGTTCCACTTATTTTTTTTTATCCTGGCTGATGTGTATGTACTAGTTCCTATAATTGAACGACGTGTTAATCAAAACTATTAACCAGAACTTTGTTGTCACACTTTGTAAGAATGGATATTATCTTAACTAGCATGTAATGCAAGTCGCCTTTTCAATACATTGCAGGTAACTTTGAGATTTTGTGAAGACATTATTAGAGCGATCTATTAACATATAAAAATTCAAAAAGAGATTTTATATTAAACATTGCATACTCACGGACATGGAATGTATAGATGTATGGTGTTTTTTTTTCGAACGAAAAAAGAAGAAGACCTAGCACTCCATGTTTGTGTGTATATAATTCTAACTTTCCAGGCCATTCGAATCATGATGAATTTATCAGACGCTGTGCCGAGACAGAATTATTAATCACTCCAGATTTCACGGAGATGAGGAAAAGTAAAAGTGTTTCATGGTCCACCCTGATAGACTCAATTTTTGCTTTGTCGTTGGGTATTATCGTTAGCTTGGGCTAAAGTTCAAAGAATAGCTAATGTTGAAAAGCTGTGAGCTAAACTTTTCTGCTTTAATTTCATAGACGTTCATCAAATATACTGAAACAGATGGATAACCACGACCATTATGAATTAACAATTTCGTATCAAGTTCAGTTCCATAAATATCTCCTTAAGACAACAACAGCCACGTTTACGCTCATGTTTAATACATAAACAATCACAAGGATGAGATCCCCTTTTCGAAATTATCTAATAGCAAAGAACGGCGATATACGCATTCTGCTCTATTTAATTAAGTTTACAAGAATTTACAGACAAACAAGACTGCATAGCGGGCACCTCGGTCTAAAGATAAGAATAGACTTAGTGTGAATCTTAAATAAGTCTTAAATATTCAAGTAATTAAATATTTTTTCTACAAAGTTTTTTAAACGAACAGTTTATTGTCGTATTCTTTACAATAAGTTAAAGTTCAGTTTACAATCCAGGCGAGTAAATATTTGTGATCGAAGTTCTGGAAGATCGTCAGCTGCAAACGGTTTTGTTGTCTTTTTTTATAAAATTCGCATGTGAGAAATCTCTTTGTTCATAGTTGCGACATGGTCTTCAAAACATGTCGACATAATTGATGGAAATCGTCACTTACATCGCTTTGAATTGTTCCCTTGAAATCGTCAACTATTATAGCCTACAAACGCAGTTTTTATGGTTAAGATGGCACGCAATTAAATGTCAAAGCACGTTAAATCATATAGGGTTAGTTAATAACTCATAACGCTACGCGCTATTACAATTCTTTTACTATAACTATATGGTCTCGTCGTTTGGCTAAAATCCAAAGAATATATTATTTACGAGTTCATTTTGGAACACCTCATTTGTATGTACACTTGTACACCTATAATGCAACCAAATCATTTACAATTCTAATGCAGGTTATTATGGTCGCGTTGTGGTATTCGTTGAATGAATAATTTTCATTATTTCAAAGGCATAATCGTTGTACATCCGCGCTTGCAAACGTATGTATGTTCGGAGTTTTACGGTTAAATTTTAGTTTCAATTAATTTCAAATTTGATGGCATTAAATAAAAAGTCATTTAGTCATATTTTTAATGAATTTTTTGAAAAAGTTGAAACAAATAAAACAAAAAAAAAAAATACACGTAACATAGTGGGGCATGGGCCACAATTAAATACCTTACACCAATTCGCTTAATACACCGAGTTTTGGCGGAAAATTTGGAAATTTTTCCATATAACGATTTTTCAAAATGACGTTATGTATCGGGAATGGTCGAACCAGTGGTCCGATTCGAAACATTTTGAATAGCCTTAGTCCGGTGCACCGTTCTGCATCAAAATATCTAAAAAATTACGATCTGTAAGTTGAACAAAAGAAAATAAGACAGATAGACAGGCGGACAGGCTAGGTTAGGTCGGTGTAACAAAAGGTGAGCCTATCTTAAGTCTTATTGGGGGTTGCATAAATCCAAGCTTACTATACTCTTATACCACTAGTGGAGCAAGCTATAAAATAAAACACAGAAAGATAGTGGAGGTGTTATTTATGGCTTGGATGGAATATTTATCATTATTTAATAAAATACAAATGATTCATAATAAGTTATGTTTTTATCACATATTTCATTGTATATAGGCACACGTGTACAATATTTTATTATATATTACATAAGGAAGCAGTCTATACAATCGCAGGAGCATCATTTCTAAAGTTCCTTCTTTCAGAAGGCGAATATTCAGAGAAAATTTTTGCTCTCTTAGACTAACGTTGTAATTAATTGATGGTCCCGTAATCGATTTATTTGATTGCTGGAAAATTAAAGGAAAAAATTTAAATCCAAAGGTTGCGCTCTAGATAATAATTTGGGTTTGAAATTTGAAAGAGAGGAACATATAGTGGATTTTGATCATGACGACATTGGAATTGACAAGTTAGAATGATTAAATCAATGCTGGCTTCACGTAGTTTTAAGAATGTTAATTTTTTATTGGTCCGATAAGTAGTTGATTAGGACTTACTGTGAAAACGTGATTCTTAATAGATCGAACGTATTTCGTTTGAAAAGCAAGGCTTTAACTAAAGGTACATATCCTTTAACAGATGCCAGAAACACATACGAACGAACCAGGAAAAACCGATTCAAAATCTTATGCTGCTTAAGGGTTTACTTACTTACGAACTTTTCAATGAAAGGACGAATTTAATGTATTTCCCTATTTCGATGGTTTTTTTATAAAAACACATCAACAATATCGACAACACAAATGTTCAATTAAAAATCCATAATATACATTAAAATGAAATTAATCAAATTTCATTCTTTTTTTTTCGAAGGACGTAACAACATGCCATGGGGTCTGTTATAAACGAAGCCCACTACTTGGTAAAATGGCATTTAAAACTCTTTTACTACTACTTTTTTACTTAAGCAAAGAGTATAAAATAGCTTTTATTTTGATAATAACAGAGATTTTATTTTCTGATGTAATTATAAAATATTTTTTATCTATATATCATATTTTAAAAATATTGTTGCTAATGTGTTCATCTTTGCTTTAATTATTGCGAAATTAATTGGTAAATTATGTAGACACGTATCGAAAAAATCAATTGCTTTCTAACGATCTGCAGTACAATGCACATTCTGAATCTACATTCAATGGGCCACTGGATTGCCAATATCATCGACTCACGGTTGGCCATATGCCAAACATTTCCGCGTAGCTCTTATTATGTTTATTTCACCCAAAAATTGGTATTTCCCCGTTCGCTGCTTTAGACTTACAGCTAAAATTTTTCAAAACAAAAGAAAGAAGCAGAGACAACTAAAGGACATAAAGGTTCAACTTTTTGTTCAAAATTCAAAGTAGGAGATGCTTAGGGACTTTTTGTGTTTCTCTTATCAATAGCAGTAGTAACGCTATTAATCGGAAGCTGTTTGGCTGCTTGCTCTTTCATTCTCATTAGTTGTGTGGGCCAAGACACTGTAAATGGTTTCGTCATATGATCTGACATTCTCTTTGCAAATCAAAACATATATACATAAATAAGTGTTTTCATGTATTTTGATTATATTTTTTAGTTGAAGCAAGTATGTATCGGGAACCACAGAAGCCGTTTTGTCTGGTGAGTACGCTGAATGAGGTAGAAATTACTATTCCAGCTGCAACAGTGTACCCTTGACAAGTCTTGCAACAAGTGGCCGAACGTATATTTGCAGTCAATTTGTATGGTAGCAATTTTCCCTCCTTTTGGATCTATTCCATCGCATGCAAACGTCTAGAAACAGTTGATTGAGGAACTGTTAAGCTGTTCGAAAGTTCTTTGAGAGCTCCTCTGGGTTTTTCTCCAATAAGTCTTGCAATTCATTGTCTTCGAACCCTTTTCCCCATTCAGGTTGATCTCTGTCGTTGACAGCAAAATCAGCACTTTTAAACCCTTGAGACTAATATCGACAATTGGGATATGATGGAGCAGCATTATCATAGGCTTCTAAACGTGTTTTGTGGGCTTCGTTGCCAGATTTCTTCGATCAAACTGCAAAAGTAAGGAATGTTGAAAACGCAATATTTCATGATTAGCATATGTATGCACTGAGTGACTAAATGATACTAAATAGTAAACTGTTACCTTATGTAGAGTAAGATCAAAATCGTCGAATTTAACCGTTGATTGATGTTTGGCATTACTTTATAGATGTCGCTGATCCAAATGCAGCCAGGCACCTAATATTTTCTTATATATATACGTCGGAGGATTAGAAGAGCAAAATTAGCACATTTTTTTTCCTTATACTCGCCTTGTTATTTTTTTATCCTTAACACGGTGATTATAAATGTGTCCGACTTATATTCACTATCCATTTATTATGACTTTCAGAAAGACATACAAAAATCTATAAAAGCTTGAGTGTTTCTTTTTTTGTTTAAATTTTTGTTCTCCTCTTTTTCTATTATTATTACTGCTGCTACTACTAGTCGAAAAATATTTTCCAACATTTTATTTTTCTTTGTACTTCCGAGTGCTTTTATGTCAATTTCAGAACGGAAATAACGTATCATTAAAGTGGGTGTGCCTCAATTTCCTTTCGAACATACGTTCTGTAAGCATAATGTACGTAACATATGGGTGCTATGATAGAATTCCACTTTTTCTTGTTGTTGTTGTTGTTGTTCATAAAAAGAATTCTTTCCATCACAAGATTTTTTCTGTCATCAATGATACATGAATTTTAGTCATGCTCCTAAGATTAGATTGCTTGTTTGCCTGTGTGTTTATGTGTTTCATGTTTGGCAGTCCTCGTTTTTTTTCACAGATGATAATATTTTTCAAACGGAAATTAACTGTATGAGTGGTCTTTTTGTCTTCTTCTTTCTCCTTTTTTCACATCTCACAAACCGGAAATTTTATAAAGTTACGCCAAAACAGCTGCTTTTTCAGATCTAAGATTCTTATGTAAATTTTTTTTTTTAAAGGTATATATTTTTACTTTATTTTTACTTTTACTTACTTTGTCCTACTTAAGAGAATTTAAAATGAATGGGAATATTATGAAATTGTTATACTGAATATTGGTCACTCAACCATAGGTCTGACACCTATTCTGACACCGATTTCATGGATTATGTATGTTATAGAACAAAAGGGACTTTCAGGTGGACTTGCTCCATCTATTTGCTTCTATCTATAAGTATATTCATTGAACTGCTTGTTTGTTCCAATCTTTGTTCGTGGAACAGTTATCTGGTTTGCGTCCGCATATCGGATTGTGGCTCCTCTTCATCTTCACCTATTGAACGATTATCCTGCTTTCAGTTTCCATGTCTCCTTCCCTCCTTATATGCCAAGGCAGCCATGTAGCTAGACTGTGGTAGCTGTTATCTGTTTTCCCATCTAAGTTATCTATGATAAGATGTTCACAAGGTAACGCAACAAGATAAGGTAGTTTGTCCACGATTCTTCTTAAGCATGAGGCCAATTGCCCTGCGTAGATATAAAAGACATATGAGATTCTTCCAACGAAGGTAAAAATTTTACGAGTTATTGCTGTTATTGAGATAAGCGCGTTGCTATGTTGAGATAAGCATGAGGTGGCATTCGGTTTCGGTGTTTGGAACCGAAAGAAAATTTTTACTGAAATAACATAGAAGAGTAAAAAAATTTATGAAAATGATTTCGTGTCGAGCAATTCTTTCGATGAGGATCCTTCTCAGCTAAAAATGTTATTAATTTGACAAGAGTGAAATTAAATGTTAGTCTCGGCCATTTCAGTCTTCAGCTTACACGACTTCTCTTTTTTTCAAATCTTTCAAATAAATAAACAAAGGCAACAACAAACGAAAAGTGATGCAAAATTCAATTCAAAGTTGAATTCAAGATAATAAAGACATCCTAATGGAAGGTCCGTTAGATCGTCTGCAAGCAATCTTTAACGACTCGCTTTAAAATTCAACAAATGACTTTGTTGCAACACATTTTTGTTGTTGATGTTGTTGTCGTCGTTATTGTTGCAGTTAAATGTTAGTTTCTTGTGGTGCCGCAACAACGTTTTAGCAGATAGTGATGCATGAAACACAAGTAAATAAAACCAAATGATGGAGAAAAACTAAGGAGTTTTTTCAGTTTTTTCTTTTGGTGTTTTATTTTATTTTTCTTTTTTTCGCATCGAGGATAAAACAGCGCAAAGAAAAAAAAACCAAAAATGTAAACAAAAGCCCTTTTTACGATTATTTTTGGAACACGTGAGTATACGCTATTACCAGATGGATGCTTATGCATTGGAATTTAGTGGCAACGAGCAAACTCAACACTTTTGATCCACACGAGTGATTTGGAGTCTTTTGATTTCTTTCCGTTTTCTTTTATACCATTTCACTTCACTCTGAATGAGAAATAGGACATAAGTTTAAGAATAAATGGCATAACAGCAAGATTAGATATTTTGAAAAAAGATTTTATGAGAACAATAGTGAAGATTTCCTTATATAGAATTTCGAGCAAAGGTCGATTGAGAAAACTATGCATGTCTTGCATTCGTGATTCCTAAATAATTTTTAGCTCAACAAAAAAGTTAAAATTATAGGCTTCTCAGTTAGTTAACTCGTCTCTTCTGATCACGTTCCTTCGAAAGGGACTGATGTGTGGTTTGACCGCCATATACTTTTATATTCTAACAAAAAAAACTTTTGGACGCTGGAAAGTTTCCAATTATTAAGCGGTTTTTGCGAGCGGATAACCAAAAAGATGACAATTTCAAGAGAAATGCAACAAATAGTTTACCCGAAATATTACCCGCAGTCGCTACTTCTTTCATCTTTGAATATGAACTCCCCACGTAAAAGATAATACAAAAACGTTTCGAGGTTGTGCACAAACAATTTATTTTTGATTATCATCGGATGGTAGTTCGAATAGACAATAAGTCGTTGTTACATGAGACCTATTCACCATTCAGAACCGACATTGCATCAGGTAACTTAAAACAGGCCTTGAAAGCGCATCGATCATATCTTTCGACGCTGACAGTTCTTTCCACGGCTTATATTCGAGAATCAAAAGGTCTTATTATATGCTGACTAACAGCTGCATGGCTAACTAGCTTCCCGTTTAGAACGCTCACTTCGAATTACGTTTTCGATTTGTGTTATTACAAAAAGAAGAAAACATTTCGTTCGAGGGTCTCCGTTGGCGAATGTCACTTACTGCATTTGGCGCTCGGAGAGCCGACTACTATTTACTTTTTGGAATGATAATGATGAGTGATAATGGAGTTATGCAATTTTTCATCGATTAATTCCCATGTCTAAAAAATCTTGATTCCTTCGTCAAATCATAATATGGTTTCATATGTCCTAATATTTGCTGGGCTAAAAAACTGATTTACAAGGTGCGACTTCAAATTAAAATGGATAAGAGTCGCGACTATCAAGTCACTCGCTTGTTCGCGGGTTCAAATCTGAGTACGGTGGAGCATATTTGGCTGTAGCTGTAATGAGTGCTTCGTCGACCCTCATCCTTTAGTCTGCGATTACTGGATATCTTTTGTTTTCCTTCCCCACTTCTTTGTGGCCATCATCGTGTTACATGTATACGGAGCATCCCCTAAGTCATTGGTAACATTAAAAGAAGGAAAAAAGTTCATACAAATTTGAAATAAATTTTTATGTGGTTGGAACTTATTCACCAAAGTTTAAATAAATTCATCTGGACATTTCTCTGCTGAAATATTTCACATTACAAATCGTACGAAGTTGGGGCATTTCAAGAATACATTTTACAGTTTACCAATCAATGAAAGCCGGGAAAAGTAGATCGGCGCAGATGAACACTATCGTGCAAAGTATATCGAACTATCAGGAAATTAAACCAAAACTTTTGTTGCTTATCGTCGCTTATATTCTTTTGGTAACTGCTGTCACCGGTACCGAGAGAAAGAATTGTTTGAGATTATGTACATAGCAAAATGAAAACCTATTAGGCACATTTGTCCGTCCAGATTAAATTCCGTTTGAAAATGAATGGATTGGTTTTCCACGAGAAAGCTTCCATCGGCTATGCTAGTTAGTTAAAGATTTTTAACAAGTGTACAATCAGAAGAAATCTTGAAATGTATACGTTCTCCTAATCGATTTCTCCATATCCATGATGTCATAAAATCCTTAATTTAAATAGATCCCATTTTTGGTTGATAATCTTCTATTAATAAATAATGTAATCCCATGTAATTGTTTATAATTTTTCCTGTTAAATAAATAAAAACCCTCTAATGGGCAACGTCTATCATTAAATACCTTACACCGCCCCATAGTATAACACGTTGGTGTATTAGGTTTCATAAAAAGATCCTAAAATTGCAAGTTGTGCGAATTACGACGGATGGCCTATCTCAAGTTTTTCTGGATACAGCCTACAATCGCACAATTTTAATGCACTTTTGTACAACAAGGACGGTCAAAAACAAAGTTAACAAAATAGTTTGCACAGAGACGGAAGGCGATGGGAGAGTAGATTTTAGTTCAGACGCACGGACGCACGTTTAGTTAAATGAAAGTCAAAACAGAAGGACAAAAGTATCGACAAAGTGTAGATTGCGAATTTGAGCATGGCTTATCCACGAAATAAGCCCCCTCCGCTTATAAAGTTTCTAATGCATATTTCCATTGTAAGATAATTAATGATTAAAAGCGATATACATTTAAAACAACAAGTTATAGTTTTTCCGAAAAAACGAAAAAACAAACTGTATAACGTGACTTGCAATATAGTTATTATAGTGACTTTGTCTCTTCTAAGCTTAAGGTAAAGGCAGGTTGTATGCTTTTCATTTTCACTAACGCCCTATTTATTTATCGTTTCGCTAGTAAATGAATTTAGGTCGGCCATATGATGCTTATCTGTATATATAAATTTAATATAAATAAAAAAAAGAAGAAAACGAGGAAAAAAAATGCTTGGCTCTTAAAGCTCTTTTCCTGTCAAATGCGTCAACAATTAAATTTTATTCTAAAGAGACGACCCTTATTTTCTGGCATATGGTTAACAAGAAGAAAAAAACGTGGAATAGAGAAAGAAAAAATTTATTACAATAACCTGAATTCTCTATGTTTTCACGTCAAACTTAGGCAAGATACTGATGGCGATGACGATGATGAGTGACAGTTTTTACAAAGTACCTGATGCTAATGCTGATGTGTACGACGCTATCTTTCTGCAATTTCCCTGCTTCGGTAAATGGATTTTAGAAGAACATACCTACGTGTGGATGCATATTATCTCAACCCTCTATCATCTCAAGTTAAATATAACGTTGTTGTCAAACAACATCTAATTAGGTGTGTAAGCCTTTATACATACTTAGGTAAGTATATGTTTGTATACATGCAAGTATATGTGAGTGAGTGTGTTACTTGTTTAACTTGGCAGTAACATAATTATTTTGTACGGTTAGGATTTCAAACTCATCATAACTTGAGTTTGTCGTTATGTGGGTTAGTACGACCGAGTTGCAGCGGCTGTCATAGCATTAAGAGTTATAATATGAAGTGAAATTTTTGCTGCACATATGCTTAAAGCACTAATTCCCTTAAATTAAAAAGAAAAAAAAAGTTTTTAAGTTATGTTACATTAAGCGTAAAGCAACCTTGATATAGATGCACATTTACAGGCCACCTCATTACTGGCACAAGATGTCTTTAAGTCAAGGGATCATTTTTACAGCTCCAAGAGTGCTTTTCTTGAAGTATTAAGTAAATTGCAGTAATTTTACTATGTGTCATTAGCTGCATTCATGAAGATACAACATAAAAGGCTTACAAAATTTTTATTAAAAATAGTTTTTTTTTTGCTTTTGGCTTGTCAAGTAAAAACGTTATAATGCGTTTAAAAACGTTATAACGCCTCATCCTCAAATACCCTACACCTCTTAGCTATATACAGTTAATCATATAAACTTTAAAAAATAAGGTACAACGTGGGAAGTAGTTGAAAAAATGATGCGATCCAAAATATTTTCTCCCTTGAATCAAAACAAGTCGGTGAACCAAATTTCTTCAAAATATCTCAAAAATTGCGACCTGTAGGTTAAACAGGTAGGTTAAGATGGATAGACAGATTGACGGGCTTAAACGGGCTTAAAACGAAGTAAGGTGGCCTCGCGGACGGGCGGACTCACAAGTTTGGATAGATTCAGAAAGCTGCGTCTATCTCAAGTCTCAAGTCTATTATGGGTGTAGTATACTCTTGCACAACGACTTGACACTCGTTGCACTTGTGTTACATGTGACGTAAGATGTAAAAATAAAGAGAACTGATTTTATTGAATTTTTTTTCTTTACTTTCTTCTTCCCGCGTTTTCGCGATTTCGATTTATATGTTGATTCCGTTACTTGACCTAAAGTTATGATATTTGTAAACTTTAAACAACACTTGCGTAATAAACGTTGATTGCAAATACAGTTTACATTTTTCACCAATATTTTCAATCACATTTAATCGCATGCATTAACTTACTATCCCCAATCTTCTGTTAATATTTTCATTTACGCATTTAAATCTAAACATTAATTAGATACAACCATGGTTAATATACTTTCCACAAACCATTCATTTACAAAGGTAAGTGTGCGGATTAATTATTATAATCATATCCTTTCGACGTAATAACACTGCACTGTTTATCCCCAACAACAACGAATACAGACATCATCCAATTTAACTGCGACTAAGCCTTGTTTACATAATATTATTGATTGACGTCTTGTAATAGAATATGATTGCATTTCCAGTACTTAATAATATTAAATTATCCTTGATTGCGAGTTTTGCTGAAAATTTATTTAATTTCGATTAAGAAAACTTATATCGCAACCAAAATCAAGCCTAATATTGTCCACAAACAAAGCAAATAGTCGATTAGCCATTAATTTATTGAGCGATGTACTGCAGAGGCCGCACAGGATTTCATTTCAATTACTTTAAATAATTGGGCTGGAGATACCACTTGCCTAAAACAAATAAGAGTCTTTATGTCTTGCAATGCGATCTTTATGCTTATTAGAGCAGATGAAGCTGGTTTCATCCAGATTAGTTACAGACTATTTGCCTCACCGCATGAATTTTGTAGCATTATGCGTCAGGACATATTCGAACAATGGCAGCGTGCTGCCTTTTCTTATCTAATTACCATGCTCTAGTTATTTCCTATTAATGTATTGTCACGCAGAGCCTCCGATTAAACCAGTTGACTAGCTCGACGGTGTTTACTGGACACTCGTGGAGACGGTGGTAATTTAAGAATAATTTATTATGCCTTTGTAACACCACGCTGGCATAGTCCAGAGTTTCCAGACGCGAGAAGATGACGATGCACGTTGATAGCAAAATTTTGACTTTGCTTCCTTGCAGTCCGGTGGAAGTTAGGTAAAGCCAACATAAACTTCAAATAATAACCTGTCTCGATACCGTCAAAGAAAACAAAAAGACAACACGAAAGCGTGCAAGCATACACTGGTACACAAAAATCTGGTTGGGTTGGCCAGCTTTTCGCTTTTTGTTGGATATTACCGACAGTTTAATTTTTGGTTTTGTTCACACTGTGTTTCAGTTGATTTAAGAAAAATATAGAACGAGACCGCATTCAGTTTTTTCCGAATTTCTTTTACCTAATGTTGACCACACATCCCTCCTAGTAAATCAATGCCCTTCTTAGGATACTGCGGTGCGGGGAACAAAGTCACGAATACATTATGTTCCTACAACTAGTTTATAAGTATCTTGGTATCTTATATACGGTAGGGTAGCTTAAGTATCGATTTGTAAGGCAATAGGATATGGTATTAGTGTAATAGGGATATTTTACTTCTAATATAAGCTTCTTTCTGATCGCAAAGCTAATCGGAGAATGAGCGAAAGTGGGACGTGAAGTAAGGTGTGACATAACTTTGACTTTTTTCCGTTGTCCGTAAAGCACTCTCTTGGTTGCTGTGCGCGTTGGAGATAAGACGTGTGGCCCGCTATAAGATACGGAAATAATTCGCCATGATTAGTAGTAACTTTTCACAGCGGCAAAACAAGACATGAAGTAAAAAAACCGTATGTGAATATCCCCCGAAATGACAACCGTTTTTAAATCTAATGAAGTGAATTACGGTTAGCGTGAGTTAAAGAAACTAAATTGAGTTTTGTTTTTGAAACCAACATCAAATATTAGCGTCATAAAATAAAACTTTTAGCTTGCGTTAATTTCCTATTTTACGTTGTCGACAAACCTCAAACTAAAACATCATATAAATTGAGCATAATTGTGTTAACTTCCGGATGATCTTTAAGGTTTTATTTTATACGATGAAAACCTTTATATAACATTATCCGAACAAGCCAAATTGATTTAAATTCCGAACTAACCCTTAAAGTTAAAAAAAGTACAATAACCTAATGGACGCGGTCGAAGATATAACTGGTTCAAAATTAATCAAAGTAAGGCTTTAGGTATTCATCTATATATTGTTACGTAAGGGACAAGCCAAGTATCGGACTGCTGATACAAAATTAAAGCGATCTGATTTGATTGAGAACATACTGGAAAAACTCTCATATTCTTAAGTATAAGGCTACTTAGTGTTAAAACTTCATAAGAGAGGCAGAGAGAGAGAAAGAGACAGACAGACAGAGAGAGAGAGAGAGAGAGAGAGAGAGAGAGAGACCTACGGTAGGTAGATTTCTAGTTATAAAACTTTCTTTACAATGCTTTCAAAGGGATTATTTTTATTCTATAAAGTTTTAATGTCTAATGTCTTTAATCAACATTAAGTTTCACTGTTTGCTCATTTGTCTTCAATAAACTTCCACGAATGACTTGCAATAATAAATAATAACGTAAAACAAACAAAAATCACACGACAAAAAAGTTTTCAGACACTAATCTTTTATTTCAACTTAAAAAAATGTTCGGCTTTTTTTCACTTCACCGCTTGCTTAGTTAGCTCAGCTCTATGCCAAAGATTGCTTACATAATGTGATTGCACGAACTTAATAATAAATTTGTGCATTTTTAACGCCTCAGAAATGTCAACAAATTTTTCTTTGCAATGAAACGAAAAGCGGAAAAGAAAAGTGGTAAACAAGAAATGAAAACCATTTCTTTACAAAATCTTAAATCTACATTAACGTCAAGATTTTTCCCTAAAAAAAAATTTTATAATTTTAAAGAATAATAATGAGAAAAATAAAAAGGTTTTTTAATACAAAATAAACGAACCTGCGAAGAGGCGGAGGGAAAGAGTTTTGATGCAGCATTAGCTTGTATAGTCTTTTTAAGCGTTGTCGTGAATGCATGTCAAGAAATCAATCGAACTTACAGACAATAAAGGTTTCATGGACGTGAGATTTTCACTCGGCTCTGATTTAATTGTTTTTCGGTGCACTTTAAAAAACATGGAGATAATCCGCTGAAAGTTTGTGATTAAGCTTCGCTGTACACTCACAATAAACGAAAAATTAAAGCAATTTACATGCAGTAGCCATAGGGTAAATGTGCTTGCGTTGGTTCAAGTTTTCAGTGCACAGTGCTCCTAATGGGTTCGTGAACCAAGCGCAAAAAAAAAATAAGTCAGAATACTTAAGTTGGGTAAGGCCATTAGATACCACCACCACTTCGTCTAGTTCAGTCACTCACACATTTGTTCCATAATATAGCAAAATTTATACACCATTTTTACGCAAATGCATAATTTTCATGAAAGTTCTCAAAGGTTCCCTAACGTGGTTCAATTGACTTGCCAATCACTTTACTAAATCCCTTTTGCTTCCGTCATAACAAACCACATATTAGACTTTGCCGTCAGCGAAGGTCTTCTTTTCCTGAGCGCCGCCAGATACGGTGCCGTCTAAAAAATAGGTCTAAGGGATTTAATAGGGACAAATTTTCACTATGAGACATTAAAAATTGTCCATTCTTGCTATAAAAAAACTTATTATTCATTAGAATTCTTATATGTTGGCACCAAAGGAGCGGAGCTGCGTTGTCCGGATTCCAAAATTTTTTGTCAAATTATTATTATGAACGAATGTTCATCAAGACGTTTTGGAAATAAGGCTCTTGTACCATATAAAGATTCAGTTTCCATAGAAGCGGTTATTAGACAAGGGATTCAACAAATTTCCCCATTCGATCAAAAGTTTTCGCACCAATTAATTATTTATTTATTTTCTTGTTTATTTCACTTATACATGAAACTCGACCAAAACAAATGACAGTCGAGTTCAATTGACTCTTAAAGTAAATCTTAAATTAATTAATATTAAAACGTAGTATAAGTATAATAAAACAAATAAGAAGGAAAAAAGAAAGAAAAGAAAAAAAAGAAAAAAAGCATGTACACAACTAGCACAAAGCCACACCCACAACTGGTACAGGACCAAAATGCAAACGAACCCCTAAGCCATCGCAAACATAAGCTTGGCAACCGATAGCAGTCAACAACAATTAATTTTCGAATCATAATGACTTTCTAGGGTAAAAAGCTAGTTTAAGTCCGGCATTAGTAAATCTCGTGTATTAAGCAATGTGTAGAGAGTCCGATAATGAGAATAAGTGATGGACGTCATTTAGGTTTTTGCAAACAACTCTGAGCGGGTTAAACAGCTCATAGTTATATTTACAATGACTTAGCTTAACCAAGGTAGAGTGCCTAGAGAAGCGGTTAGGAACATTAAAACTTATTTCACCAAGTAATGACGGCGAGTCAATAGCACCATTTATTACTTTGATTACAAAGGAAACGCCTAGAACAAATCTACGTTTCTCAAGAGACGGTAAGGACAACAGAAGCAACCTATTTTCATAGGGGGGAAGAGAGGCAATCGGATCCCAAC
>KK502474.1:599322-699882 GCA_000688735.1 Glossina austeni | reverse complement strand
ATTTAAGTAGGTTTAGTTTCATATAATTCGACGAGCACCATGCCACCAAATTGTTCAGGTCAGTTTGAATCTGATGTGATTGCGATTCTATGGAAAAGGAAGAAAACAGATTCACATCATCAGCATACATTAAGACCTGGCTGGATTTAACTGATGATTGATTAATGTATGAATTAAATAAATTGGATCCTAATTGGTTACCTTGAGGTACGCCTGACGTGGCGGGGAATTCATATGAGGCGGAGAAGTTAAACCGAACCATGAATAAACTATTATGCAGATAAGAGCTTATCCATTTCACTAAATGGGAAGGGAAGTCAGAGGCTGGAAGTTTAAAGATAAGTAACTTATGGTTAACCAAATTAAATGGTTTGCTAAAATCGGTGAATATGACATCAATGCGAGAGCCACTAGAAAAAGCCTTGAAAACATGACAAGTGAACTCTAACAGATTGATGACCGTAGATCTTCCTTTTGGAAAGCCATGTTGGAGTGGAGAAATATACGATATGGTGGCAAAGGCCAGATGCTGAGTCACAATTCTCTCGAATAGTTTAGGCAAGACACTAAACTTGGCGATGCCTCCATAGTTCTCAACAAATTGTCTACCCACACATTTGTGAATAGGAATAACAAAACAACTCTTCCATCACAAAGGGAAAACGCCTAAATTCAAGTACTGATTAAAAATCTTTGAGATAACACCGCATAGCTCAGCAGCGCAAGATTTACGTACACGTGATGGAATTTCATCAGGTCCAAGCGCACAACTGTATTTTAGAGAATTCGACCCTTTAAAAATGTCATCTTCAGAAATAACCAAATTAGGTATTGAAACCAAGTTAGTTATAGGATGTGGGTAGTTTGATGATAAATCGAAATTAGCAGTCGAAAAGTTTGTCGGAAGTACTCAGCAAACAGATTTGAGATTTCAAAATCATCCGAAGAATCAGAGCCATTAAAAGATAGTGTAGGCACAGATTGTAAGGATTAGAGGTTCTCTCCAAGAGGAATATGTTTACTTTAACTATTCTATGTGCATTTAGCATAAACAGCAATCATTTGAACGTCTATCTGCTAAATAAGAAAAAATTATTAAAATTAAGTAACGAAAAGAAGCAAAATTCTTTACATTAAAGGTTGTTGTCCTAGTTGTATATTAATTTTAGGAAAAAATTTTGCAAACAATTTGAATTTTTTCAACAAAAATTCTCGTAGAAGAAAATGAAAAAATTTTTATAATTGACAAGATTATGTAGAATAACAAAAAAAAAAAAAAAAACATAAATACGAACGGACAATTGTTGACGTTGTCGTTCACATATACACATTCACAAGAGCCAAAGTAAATTTTCTATTAGTTGACGCTACATGAAGTATTGATTAAAGTACATAAATATTTACTGTACATATGTATATATATGTTATGCAATATAAATATTTTGTTTATGTATCAGTAAACACCATTTGTAATGTTTCGTAATTTAAATGAAGTGAAATATGTACACAACCCTGATGGTTTTCTTTGCACAAATAAGGGCATATTGAATGAAACTCTCACACAAACGGACAGTTTGATGTATATTGTGACAAATGGGCCGACGTGTCTGGGTTTATGTTAAGTGAGATTTGCCAAATTACAAATACAAAGCTGACCACAAGTAATCTGAAATGGAATTCTAGCCGGACAAGCAGAACAGTCCAACCACATCAATCATCATAACTAACAATAACATCAGTATTGTATTTGTGTGTATTTGTACTGCATGCGTATCTGTGTGATTGTGAGCATGCAATCAAATCTAAAGATAAAAATAAAGTTTGAAGGTAATGAAAGCAAATGCATCGGTATAAATTTTATCTATTCAAACTTAACGTGATTAGCTTGGATACCCTGAAGACATGCTTTTCTAGGTATCTATGTATCTATTTGCACCCATTAAAGAATTCATTTACGAACATCATTTTGTTTTTATACCCATCACTGAAGGATGAGGGGCTTATTCATCTTGTCGAAACGTTTGTGATATACATAAGGGCGCTTCAGAGGCCGTATAGAGCATATATAGTTTTGATCAACATCAAATTGTAAATCGATTTGAGCGTGTCCGTCTGTCAGTCGGTTTAATGTCTGTTGTAAGGACTCTGCTGGCTGCAAAATCGATGCTTTCGGCTTCAAATTCAGTAAAAACACTGGAAATGTTTGCACGTAGGTTGGTATTGAAGAGGGAGCAAATCGGTCAAAGGAAGTACGATGTAAACTGAGAACACCTCTGTGTATCATAAGCAAACTAGTTTCTTTTTTTTACTCACTACTCAGTGGTCGAATAATTTTGTCAGCGTTCGCGGATTCAAATCTCCAGTGCGATCGCATTTAGTTTGGTCGCTCGCGCGCTTTGGTCGTGAATGCTCAGTCATTAGAGGCATAACACTTACAGATTGTTCATACACCCACTAGGCTGCGTCCTCTCTCCTTCTCTTTCTCTTCTCCCTTCCCCAATTTTTTTTTTTTTTTTTTGATCATGTGTAGGGGATATCCCCTAGATGTTTGACAATAAAAAAAAAAGTTAGCGACGTTTTCCAAAATAGAAATACCGTTAAAACAGTCATGGTATCCAACTTAGTGAAGGTAACTCAAAAGTTTTTATGTACAGACTGAAAAAATAGGTGGATGGACAGGCAAACAGCCAAGCTTAAGTCAGTTCAGATTGTAAATCTATCGAAAGGTGCGCCTCTCTTAAGTCCTTCTATTTGTTACATCCGAACAGATTTAATATACCTTGTACGGTATATAAGAAGTTTGCAACGACAACATAAACGTCTTAAGAGTGCAAGGCTGTGACTCCAACCAGACATGGAAAAAGTTTGGGTTCAGATCGAACCATGCTACTGGCCATAATTAAAAAAAATATATATCAATATTGGGTGCTTTTTAAGGGAGATCTATATAGACTTCGTCATATAAATCTAAGACCTCTATATTTTTTTCGAATTAATCCGCAAAGTTCGTCGATTGTTATCTCGATTTTGAAGCTGTGGTAGGTATTGTGTTTTTGGGGTTAAAGATGTCCACCCATATAATTAAAAAAAAAAAATAATTGTAAGGCAGTATGTTGTAATATATGTTGAGATTCCTCCTTTTATAAATTAAATATATTTATCAACAAATCATGACAGCGAACGGTATGAATATTATGATGTTTATATGTGAACTAAATTAAGTAGGGATGGCTACTAAATGTGCGGCAAAATCGTTATTTCCAACTGGCAAACAAGAAATTTCAGCTGCAAGACCAGGAGGACCGGCAAACTTAGCCTAGGTCCATGTAGAATTGTGTTCTCTTCAAGAATGTATCAACTTTGCCAACTCGTTGGAAAAATATGAACATCTAGTCGAAGATAACTATCTAGTAAATGTTATAGACGAGTTAGAAGCATTTTTAAATGGCGATCTACGGCATCCACGGAATATAAATGTAATGAATTTTGGCTTTTTATCTCAACTTCAACTCCCAGACAGACACCCAGTTTCAGACAGGCAGGGGAACGTGATTAAATTGGTTTAAGATCTTGCTGATATTTATAAATACGTTTTTCTTCGCTATTCACACTAAACGGTAGAAGATATTTGCACTTGTAAATAAATGATTATAAAGCAATGGTGTGAATAAAAAAGAAAAACGTGTTTATAAAAAGTATAGTTTCATTTCTTTTCATCTCTGGGAATTATTATACATTACTTCAAACGATCTTAAATTTGCAGCAAAGTAAAAAAAAAAAAAACTGAAAAAAAACAAATGAAAACCTTTTAGTATTTACATCGTTTTGTCTGAACAAGCAGATAACATGATAAATTGTTGTTGTATGCTCTGTTGAATAAATCGTACAAATTTTTGAAAATCATTCGTTTTTATACATCGAAGATTTGTATCTACTCTATCGATATTATGCAATACACATATGTTTCTTCATTTCACTAATACTCTTAAAAGATTTACCGCAAATATATCCGTCCTTTACCATTTTAAGTTAAACGATTTTTTTGTCATAGATAAAAGAGAAAAAAGTAAATAGCAAAAGCAGGATACTCGTCTCTTGGTGTAAGTACACAAAAACACACAAAAACATTTATATATATATACGTACCGTTTAAATATGCTTGTTGATCTGTAAACGGAACAAAATAAATTACATGCTATTATAATGATCTAATGGAAAATTATTGGCATCATTTTCGTAGATTTCAGTCTTTTCGATACCTACAAGAAGATGCGGCTTATGCGGTCTTTCGTCTCGCATAAGTTTGTGTACGAGTGCATGGTGTGTGTGAGTGTGTTTGTTAAGCTCTATAAAATGTATATAGTGTTTATTTCGACAAATTATTACCATTTCATTTAATTTCATTGAAAAATTGATATATTGATGTTCTCTTGGAATGCGTTCACGTATTTATCGAGCTTATAAATGTGATATATTGATAAAGTGACGATATTTATAACCGATAAGTGTTGTCAGTGTAGATAAGTGTTTCACTTTGAAAATCCGCTGGAGGTGATTATATTCACTGCCGACAAAGACAAGGCCTAGACGTAAGCCTTACTAAGTATTTTCCTTTCTATTTTTATTATTAAATTTTTTTTCACCCGAAATAACAAATCAAAATTAGAACAAGTAAGACAATTAATTACATTCGCTTTCGGAAGTGCTTGCATGCCAAAAAAAAACTTGAGAAAGTAAACCAAAATACTAAATTTCACTACCCTGTAATACAGATTGGGCGTGACAAAGTTTTTCTACTTTTATACAGGTATTGTGGAAACACTCATTGTATATAAATGGAAATATTTATGATTGTATATGATGGACTTTAGGAGTAATGAGCATAAAAAAATTTTTTTTTTGTTTCCAGAGATGTTCCTGATTTATAGTACACTCTTCGCATGGCATTCCAACCATGGACCTAATTTCAACACCAATTTACTTGCAAGAAGTTTCTTTATAGGTCTTGCAAATCTTTTGCCGAAATAGCTATACTCCCATCCTACGACAATATAGAAAAAACTGTAAAGTATAAAAAATATAAAAATGCAGACAAGAAATTATTGCTCCTTTTGGAAAGCATTCCAATTACAAACTCGCGGAGCTTCCTCCCACTTGTCAAGCTAAAGGTGTAAGCGAAATGAGGCAGAGTTTTGAAGAAGCGAATATTTTAGCCTCAATGATGATGATATTTGCATCAATTTTTAAGCCGATAAATGCTCTAGACTGTTAGATTTAGATTTTAGTAACAACAAAAAGAAACGTAATTCACATTAGGGTTAATCTTTTACACCCATAACTTTAATTTTGTTTTTTAAATATCTTAAACTGTTTTGGCAATTTTAGGTTTAACCATAGTGCGGTGGTTATCGTTCTTATTCTTAATCTTTATAGCATAACATACAGTTAGTAATTTTTTCCAATCCCTTCTGCCAATATTCCTTGGATTGTAAAATAAGGCAAGCAAGAATATATATATGTCGAATTCTTTTCTGCACGGTACATATGTACCTTGAAAAGCTGTACAAAAAAAAATAGTATAAAAAATTTGTAATCTAATTCTTTAATCTAAATTTTTTAATCTAATAAAAGGACACATATTATGAAAATATTGCCGAAATTCCACCATTCTGTCAAATGTTATCATAACAACTTGAAGCACAAAGCGAAGAAGTTCGAAGTCGTTCACTGGGCAACAGTAACGCTGTCTTTGTGAGCTTTGCTCTCAAGATGTACATGAATTAACCCGTTTTTTGTAAGATGAATGCATTCCATTGGCTATTAACAAAATCTCCTTCCCTGAGGGTTCTTGACAGCTCTATGCCAGCTCTCTGACAAATGGGCAACATACGCTTGTCTTGGTTTTATTCTCTTCTCTTGTATGTCTGGTAAGCCAAATCACCGGAAGAACTCACTTGCTTGATCACTATGGAGTATAGAGATAAAGGCAGAGCTTTTAGATGGTCCTCGATCTTACCTCAGGGAGGTACCTCCTTGCGCGCTTATTTATATAGCGCTCGAGGATTAATCATTTTTGGGGGGTATTATGAATGTGCGTTTTCCCGCCAACCAAGCCCTCACGGTAGGCACCCACATTGAGCTTTTGGAGCCTTTCGGCATAGTATTGCATAGTATTGCACACCTTTCTTTTGTAAAGTTAAACATCTGCTTTGAACTTCTAAAAATAACTTAGTTTTTATAATACATTCAATTCGATGGTTAAACAGGGAGAACGAGTTAACAGCTGAGGGCTGAATATATCTTTTGTTGTTCTACTGCATATAATGATAGACAGAAGATTACACCTTCTCACTTTCTACTTAAGGCAAATCTTTCTCTGATAATTGAGTAATAGTTGGAGCACAATTTTCTTTGGGAGTGAGAATTAGGGAAAAGTAGCTTTGCACGGCTCCCCAGTACTTTCTTAACCAACCAAAACATTTTGTTGTTTTGTTTTGGAACTCTTTTGCTTTGGTGAATTCAGCTAAAGATTTAAGTAACATTCCAACTTAATCTAAAGCAGAATTTTCTCTCAATTACCATTTGTTACCTGATTTGCTTAGCCAGGATATTTTCATTACAATGTTGCAAAGTTTTCAACTTAATTCCCGTATGTAAACAAAAAATCTATCTGCTTAAGTATATAAGTAACTATATATGATTGTAACAACTTCAATTGATTTATTTTGGTGGGAAAATGCTGCAGAGCAATGAACATCGAAGTACCGAGCGAAAGAATTAAAACAAAGTTTATAACAATTCATTTAATACGAACAACAAAATTTAATGATTGTATAAATAGTTGATTATCGGGATCATTATGATGATAATGATGATGATTGTGATGATGATAAGAGATGGAATCAAGCGACTATTATATATGAAATTGGCATTAGAAATTTTCTATTGCCGCCCTATTCTAAACGAACAGCTGCGCTGCTTTTACTGTATAGACATAAAATACTATGCGTTTGCATTTGTGTGCGAATGTAGTTCGCCGAAATCAGCCGTGTGTTCTCTAAATCGTGTTGACTTAATGGAATTGCCAGCCTTTTGCATTTTCGTTATATGTATGAGTCTTGTGCTATAGCGGTCGCAGGTTGGAAAAGCTGTTCATCCATATATTTTGCATTCAAGCGATGAATCATTAAATTAGCAAACTGCTAATATTTACACTTGTTGTCAAATGCACTTTCGCGCTGTGTTGTTATTCAGCAAAAACCAACCTATTCATTCACTTGCTCATTCATTCATTCATTCATTCAGTTCTTCAGTCCTTCACTAGCTGGTTCACACATCCCTCAAATTCAAATACTTACCGCATACATACTCGTATATAAACATTTAAATACGTAATGCATACTCAAGCATACATTTATATAAAGATGATGATTTCAGTTACGCTTCACTTTTGTGAAAACTTAAACTATGTTGCAAAGTATGTATACAAACGTATAAGGATGTGTGCATGCTATCGTGGTGAACTGGAAAATATGTATTTATTTAACCGAATTGTAAATACAAACATCAACTCTGCCACTTACAAAAACATCAGTAACAACAAATATTACGACTACTATAATAACGACAAGTTAGGAGAAATAGTATTACGCTTTCCATCATCATCATCATCATCATCATCATCATTATCATCATCGTTATTAATATCATTATCACCATCATCGTCACATGCCATCACCCGTAACCATGATGTTGATCTATGGCCAGCAGTCTGCTTTAGAAGGTGATTTATTTATGGTAAACAATGGCGCACATGCATCGCCCCAACACCGTGAATGAATGTATTCTCAGTAAATACATGTTTAACAGAAAAAAAGAGGGAAAAAAACTGTTTTTAAATTTGGTCAAAAAAAGAAAAAAATTTCGTTTTTAAATTATTTTCTTTTTTTGCTTTAAAAATGATTTTTAAAAGTTTGAATTTTTCACTTCCTTTTTTCCTTATGTTAAAAGCTTCTCTCTTTTCCTTGAATAGCGAATGTGTAAAGTTGTACAAAAGTTGAAATACTTTTCAAGTTATTTATGTGAAAACTTTATTTTGACATGTTGTTCTTGTATTCAAGTCAAAGTTTTTTTTCTTCCTTTTTCTCTGAGATGACAATTGTTGGCAAAAGACAAAAGAGAGAAAAACCCTAAAAAGGATTTCAAAAACTTTACCATAGAATAGGATTTTCACGCATGTATACATATTTCAATATACACACGCGTCTATACCTACATGCATATATATACATAGCATATATAGTTGCTGCTTGCTCATCTATTTGCCATGTGTATAAAATCTTAATTATTATTTCATATAAATTTTTATGAAAATGTTTATGAAAATTTTTTAAGCTGTAGTAAACACTGTCGACAAAATAATTCAAAAATATATATGTTGCGAGCCGTTGTTGTAAAGTAGAACGAGTAATTGCAGTCTTTTTTGCCTTAGAATTTGATGAAAGAGACATCTCAAGCATATTAGGCAATACTTAACGTAAAGAAGTAACAAAATGAAGTGATGATTATAAGCTTGTAAAGTCAGTTTCTTCTATTCTTCTACTCTTCTTATTGCGTTACTTGTTTTTAGCTTAGAGAAGAGTAACCCGATATATGCTTAACCTAAAATGCGCATGTATTACAACTAACACACTTCGAGATATTCAAAACATTTTTCAAATTTTACTTTACTAAATTTCATTGTACTTAACTGAATGTTCTTTTTATTTTAAACAATACCAATGCGTGCTTTTAAATTTATATTTATTTAAAATAAATTCTTTGCTATTTTTCGAATGCAAAAATATGAGAGGAAATGAATACGATATAGGAAATTTTCGGTGATTTATCAGAATCATTTTATTTCTGAACATAGTTATAGACGATGAGCATTCTGCTTTCTCTTAATGCTTGATTGGGGATACCTGCAAAATGAATGATGGAAATATGCTTATAAAATTCTTTATGTGCAATAGCGCTGGAAGGTTATATTAGCCCTGACATTGTCATTAATGAATGGTCATAAAATTAATTATTGTTATTGGGCTGGCTTGTCAGCATTTTTGTCATTTTGTCTCAATTTCGGTACTACGAAGCAAAAGTGCCGGCGAAAATCTCCAACATCGATTTTATTATAAAACAAGGCTGCTAAGTGATGAAAAGAAAAGAAGCTCTTTGGAAGAATCCACCAAAAATTGGTATTGGAAGGATTCCACCAGAGCGTGATAGGTGCCCTGATAGGTGAAATCGTCCGTTCGGTCGTTTTTTAATATCCAATTGTGTTTCTTGCAATCGGTGTATGCTTGTGAATCATGAGGTATTGCAGTGCCACCGTGAAACAATTCAATTTGGAACTACAAGCATGTGACCAAGCATAAGTTGCTCCTTCTTACTTCTAGTAGTTTGTGCGCTATACCGAAAGATTTTGCTTGCAGTTGTCCTGCACATTGGTTCCAATGGCAATGCCATTTCTTCCGTGCCCATTGCGCTACCATCCTGTTAAAGCCATATTAACATCGGTACGCCACAGAAAGGCGCAGGACCTTATATGGTTCCTTGGACCCTGTTTGCTAGAAACTCAGCCTTTTTGTTGGCGAAATGGCGAGGCACCCATATTAGGTGCACGTCACTGCGCTTTCTTTGCCCGTTCAGTGTTTGAAGGCACTCCGGACGGTATCTTGACAATGAGTGTGGCCATGAAGTTTTTCAATACCTCTAATCGGACCCTAAGCTTTCGCTGTTTTAGTTTGTCGATGTTTGGCAATCTAAGTGCGCCCAGGCAAGTCTTTTTTTCTGTAACTATCCGAAGAGGGTTAATGTCCAGCAGTGCTTCTAAAGCAAGGAGGAAGTATGATAGTTTCAGCATGGCATCAAATCTAATGGCTCCATGTCATGACAATATCAGTATTAAGTTTTTAAAACTGATTATTCCCTGCATTGTTCTACCCTTGACTTATGTTTCAAATCACATCCTGACAACTTTAGTCATTTCCTGACAGCTGCAAGGTGACGTTGATTACTCCTATTGGGTAAAGGGCTTTCGTCAGTTCGTTTTGAATACTTGCGTCCAGTGAGCATTTTTTCTGCTGTATCGAAAATCCTAGGACGCTTAATAACATACGATGTCGCACTGCACTTGCACGCAAAGAATTTACTTTGTGATAATCAATCTGGATACAAACCAGGCCATAGCTGTAGCACGGCAATAATTGTGGTTTTAAAGGGCATTCGCTCAAAGTATTACAAGGAGGAGTTGACTATCCTTGTAGCGACTGATTTTTCTAAAGCGTTTGATTCCGCCAACCATAATTTATTCTTGCAAAAGCCGGAATATTTTTTTGGGTTCAATATTGTTGCGACATAGCTGTTTAGGTTTTATTTGGTGAATCGGTATAAACCTGTTGTTCTTCATAACTCGTTCTCTGAATTAAAAATAATCCCTTCCGCTGTCGGACAAAGGCACAGTTTGGGCAATATCTTGTTTGGCGTCTTTAATAACAATTTGTTTGCATGTTGCCACAACTGTCCAATTTACCTAATTGTTGATATGAGTATATCTCTCGCTCTCTTGCAACCGATCGGTGCGCGTATCAATGAAGGTTTTCATCCGATTACTCTTTGCTATGATTCTGGCAATGTAAAGTTGGATACTAGTAAAATTGAAACCATTGTTATTTCGCCCGACCATTGTTATTGCGACCCCAATTCCTTGTCACGCGTTGAGATACTTGATGAAAACATTGGGTTTGTCGGTGCGGTCTCCAACCTTGAATTGAAGCTTAGTTCTCACCTGAGTGCTGAACGCCATATTAATTTTAATATAATGCTTATAATTCTTAACTTTGTAAGGAAACTGTGGCTTTCTTCATGTTACGGTCCTACCAGCACTAAACTGAGAGTGAACATATGGGTCGTCATGCCGTTTGTGGTAGTCCAGATCAAGTTTCTAGCAATAAGTAGGACGGTGATGTTAATAATTGTGCTGGATATGTTTTTAGTAAACGGAAATAGGGAAGAATATCGTAGTTTTCGCTTAAGAACTTGAATAATGAACTTCAAAAGTCCCTTAACATCAGGAATCTAGTTTTTCTTTGCAAACTTACCCGCACTCGAACCATAGTATATTTGTAAGAGCAAATGTTGTTTGCTAAATTTAAACGGGCGATGAATTTTATCCTGCCTGACTATAAGCTTTTATCACCATCAAGGCTATTCCTTGTTAACCCTGCAAGGTTGTTTAACTCGTTAACACCCCCTATTAAAGCGAGTGTAAGCCCGAGAGGGGCTTAAAGTGCCTATTGAGGTTTTCTATAATATGTCATATATCACTTACAATTTATAATTATGCCTTGGTCCAAAAATTGTGTAACAACGCCTATATATTACAGTTATTCATAACTGAGCCGAAAGACTAGTACTAGTTTATAGACTAATCCGCACGTTTATATTAATGATAATAGTTATTGTTATCGCTTAATAATGTTTATAATATATAAAACAACTAAGAAAGTTATGTTCGGTGGAGGCCGAGTCTCGCATACCCGCCACATAAACGCTTGATCCATTTAAGATTTTAATACTCAAGAAATCGGTTTTTTCTAAATGTTCGAAGACTTTATGCACACCCATCAGAACTATGTTATAACTGACACACTTTAATACTCCACTCTCCAACTCCTTTCATATGGTGCCTATATCGAAGGTATTGTAAAGAAAACGTTTATCCGCTAAGCCGTGACGTGTACCACAATTAATTTACAATTAATAGACATAGCTATTCGCATTCTCTTCAAGTCGTTTTCTGTGACAGGCGTATAAACGGTATTGCAACGAAAAATTAGTTCACTCAGTCGTGACATTCGAGATAATAAATTTGCATTCTACTTCGCATTCTACTCTTCAAGCTCTTTTATTTAATACCCATATAGCTGATATTATTAAGAAAAATTGATCTATCATGGCGCAGTGTCTACCATGTTCACTTCAGGGATAACCCATTTTGGGACTGATAATGAAAAATAATCTTCATTTGAGGAATGTGCAAAGCAGTTTCAAACATTCTGTCTTGTTTGCTTTATGAATAGGCATAAAACCTCAAAAAAGTGAAAAAATATAAAACTTAGTCACTTGTGTGAGCAAGGCGGGTTTTTGTGGAAAATTTCAGCTTTCTAACTTTTATAATATGTGAGTAACGGGCAAAAACCAACAAATTTTTTTTAAGGAAAACGTAATTGCCTTCAGCTTACTACTGCGGGCATCTGCTTCAATCGGTTTTGCTCATTTTCAATACCAGTCTGCGTGCAAAAACTTTCAATGTTTCTACTAAATTTTAAGTCGATATCTTCATATTTGCGACCAGGGGCGTGCCAACAACAACCACCACACAGACGGGCAGACATGGCTTAATCAATTCAGAATTTCATGCTGAGCGTGAATCTACATACTTTATAGCGTCTTTGAGGCGTCCTTTTGGGTGTTACATAGATAGTAAAAAACACAAAATGAGTATACCAGTTGTGAGTACAAAATAAGAAGGAACGTGACATGTGAATTGAGACGTCTCTCTTACGCTATTCAAAATACGGCTACAACATAATACGCTATAACGTAGGATATGAAGATGCACATGAAAACAGTACACCAATAAAAATATAGATTTCTTTTATCAGGTGTTGCGTTTAGCCTTTCGCGTTCCTCTAAAATCTTACACGATGCACGTATTGAGTACCGATTTTAGCAGCTTCTAACACGAAGATACTAGTTAACGTATTAACGTAGTTTGAGTACTTGATCCAGGCTCTCATTCGACCGCCAGCATTAATAACGTCGTTATTTAACTTTTACTTAAATACATAACGTGTTACAACATTTTAGTAGACCGCGACCAACCATTAAATGCCCTACATCGCTAAATTTAATACAGCAATTAATGTAACGACTTTTAAAAATTAACGAGTTATATGAGATGTCACGGATTCTCAATCTTAGATTCATGTGTCTTTTTGTTTATATTCATTATAATAAAAAAAAAGTAAGAAAATTATCTTCAATCGTGTCAGAATCTTTTGTACCCATTACCGTTATCCAAAAAAAAAAACAAATGAAACTTTTCATGCTCTACAATGAATGAATGAATGAATGAGTGGGCGTGGTTGATTTTTTCTATTTTCAAAATAAAAATAGGCGTGTCCTTGGGAAAGTTCAAGTCACTTCCAAATTCCTTCGTTTCGTGCTTTAATAGTCAAAGGATATCTATCTATGTATATAATGTCTTTGTCGTAATATTTTTAATTCATTGATCGTAAAGGTGAGGAATTTTTGAATTTCGTTGGAACGGAAAATTTGTACAGACAAAGAGACTATTGACACTCACATGAGGAATTGCCATTTCGGATTATCAAAAGTTCGAGTTTTTCATCTTAACAACAATCGGGAAAATTCAAATTACATTCAATGCTTCATTTTTATTTCGCACGTTCTTGATTTTATGATGCAGTTGCAGTTTTCAGTTCAATGGTATTCCTTCACTTATATTCGCGAAGTTCAAAAAACAGAAATTTGCTTTTACATATATATATATGTATATATATTTTCTTTCTGTTAAAAAAAGCTTTTGGTTTTCACAGTTTTTAAACTTCAACATCGTTTGTTCTTCCTTTCTTCTCATCGTTTTTCTTTCGCAGTCTCCAGAGATGCTAGTTTTTTTTTTGTAATTTTTCAATTTTTTTATGTTCGCAAAAGAAGGGGAACTTCCATAGAGAAGTGGTCCGATCCGAAAAATTTTGAATAGTTTCCGTTCTTGCGTTAAAACTCATCTGTGTGCTAAGCTTCATCAGAATACCTCAACAAGTATGGCGTGTAGGTGGAAGAATACAAGACGTTCAGACGGACAGACAAACTTAGATCGATTCAGAATGTGATCTGTATACTAAAAGGAAGATCGGGAGCTGTTTTGCATTCGAGCGCAAACATTAAATTTTGCTTTCGATATCGAGGAAATGCCACTCAATAGTATCAACTTATTCCCCGCTAACAGTTGCTCGATAACGGAAGCCATCAACATGAAAATGAAAACAAGTAAGAGCACGATTTTCGCGCAAGGCCAGCTCTTAGATATCCTACAAAATTTCACCTAGTACAGTTATTCATTAATTTTCGTAAAAATACACTAAAAATTACATATTATTTTCCTGCAAAGGCATATTTTTCACGAAACCTCGAATATTGAGGGATAACCAAACCATCACACGGCGTTATCCATGCAGAAACTTTAGGAGGTGGCGTTCAAAAAATAGACTTACGAAGTCCATTGTGAATTTTTCACCGTAGGAAAACTCAGTTTTCGTAAGAACGGTTCAAAAAATTTCTCCAGCCCAACCCACGCCAACTTAGAACGCCGCAATATTATTGCTCAGCGATTTTTGCGGCAAAATTTTAAAGCTTTTCAAAAGAAGATAAGAAGTTTTCGGATCCGGACCGTGCGTCCCCTTCCGGGAGTTATACTAGCTATACTATACGAGCTAGTTTGATAACAAAAATTATAAATTCAGTGATATAATAGCTGCGACTTGAAAAAATGGAGACAAAATCATGTTTTAAAGTTTTCTATTAAGTCGTAGAGAATATGCCCAGAAAATCAACGTTCCTTCCAACGATATTTATGATTTCCTACATATTACAATACATTGAACATGATATGCTCTGTGGCATGGCTGCTTCGAAAAGTGCTTAGCTTTGTCTAACTATCGTGCAATAATTATCGGCAAACTTAAGTAAACGCCCCCACCACCTGATATGACTTTTTCCAAGTTTTTCCTGGATTAATTACAAACCGAAGAAAGCGATTTAAGCTAATTGAAATTAGAAAGAAGAAAATATGCCGGAGAAATTGAAAGTCATTTTTCAAGCATTCTGCGACCAAATCTTTTTTAAACGAGGTCTGGAAGAATTGCGTTGCGGGCGATTAGTTATACACTTTCTAAATTTCTCCGTGCACTTTCTACACATACATTAGCGAATAAATAAGTAAATATTTATAATGGTAGCAAAAAAATTATCGACATTAATTTAATTTTAAAACTATTACTATATATTATATATATTACAAATTCAACCATTTCTACAATTAAAAATACATTTATAAGCCATCATAATTTTTGTTTTTTTGGTTTTCGCGTTTTTTTTTTTTGCTGAAAAACATTTCGAACAACTTTGGTTTGCCAAAATGAAAATCTCTGGGCTATGAGAATATAAGTAAATATTTCGCAGCAAAAACCGCAAATAAGGACACTACAGCCGAGCAGTTTAGTGGCGCAATAGAAAAAGACTGAGTAGCAATTAATGCGTAAATGAATTTTATTTCGTTTTATTCGTACTTGTTTCACTTTCAAGTGGTTTTTGTGTATATGATGTAGTTAAGTACAACTAATATTTTGCATAAGTAATTAAATAAAACTTTACTAATTGGACATTATTACCAATTTTTTGGTGATAACTTATTTTAAAGAATAACATAAACAATAAAATTACAATTTAACGGAATATATAAGCGGATAGAAAGTGAAGAGAAGGGAGAACGGGAGGGAAAAAGCGAAAAATAGAGTCAGAAGAAAAGGGCTAAAAGGTGTACAAACGACTGAACAATAGATGTACACCACTAGGGATTTAGAGGTACATCAAGTTTATGCAGATGTATGCAATACCTAGGGGGATTTGAGACAGATGCATCTTTTATTATACTGATCGATTCAGAATAATTTTTTGAAGCGATTTAAGGTTATCTGTCTGTCTGGCTTATTCCCTTGCATTCAATTACAGGTACCACAGTTCTTAGGATCGGAATGGTGTAAGGCATTCAATCGTAGGTCATGTCGCACTATAGTGCTTTCACTTGTATTTTTTTTTTTTTTTTTTTGGTTAAGTAAAAAACGTTTACAAGTCATCATTCGTAATGAGAGATTGTTTTGCGTAACGATAAAACATCTAGCTCTCTTTCCTCTTTTACTCTCACTTAACCCCAATGCAATTGCTTAGAAGTTTTACAGTTTACAGTTTAGTGCAGTATCGTTTATTTTGTCTTCTGTACTATTATAAAAAAAAAAGACCCCTTGGGAAAATATTGTCGCTCTTGACGTTGAATGAAAGTGATTTCTTTAGACGTCGCGCCGTTTGCTTCGAAAAGGCTTTGGCAAGTGCTGGTTTGCTTAGTAGTCGAAGTTTTAATTTTCGACAAATGATTTAATTGGCTGCATAAAGTATAAAAAATAAACGTCAACTAAGGAAAAGCAATCATTTACTTAAGGACTTTCCGTAAAAACTTGAAAAGTTCTTTAACCTTTTTGTTCTACCTTATTCATTGACACAATAGAATAGTACATTAATTTTCTCGTTTCATTTAATAAGGTAAGCAGATATGGAAAAATTGTATCATCACGCAAGCATACAAAATATATTTTAAAAAGAAAAATTTATCTTACATGGCGTCAATTCGTCAACTTCTTCCATCTTGCACTGCGATATTTTTTGCACATAATTACCGTGTATGACGCACATTTCGCCGTCTGTTAGCAATCTCTTTGAAAATGGCTCGATACCAGTTTGTTTTAGCGGAGATTCGCAAACGAAAATTAGGTCCATTAAATTTCTTACTGTTATGTTAATTTAGATGAGTTCCTCTAGACATTGTTTTCAAGATCGTCATCATCTTTATCATGCATTATCGATCAAACCACGGCTTATCCTTAACGTAGTCGCTTCGGCCGAACTGATATCGTAAAGTGTAATGATTTTTTTCAGAATTTTAGCTTATGCTCAAAACAGAATTAATCTTAGCCGAATTGGTGAATGCTACACCGGTTTTTTTTTCTTTATGGAGAAAGGCAACTATTGTACATCCTATAGCACTGGATGATGGAGCATCCTATATAGAATACGCAGTACAAATGCAATTCTAGTAGAATTTTTACTTTACAAATGGAAGTAATTATGCCAGAGACAAACAAAAGCTTTTTGCTTGCGTGTTTCATGAAAGTGAAGCCAAGTTAAAATTCCAATTATTCTGCAAGAATTCTACATTGCTTTTGTCGAGTTGTTCATCCGATTTCCATATAGAATGCGGCAAAAAACTACTAATGTAATCATCTAACATATGAAACGTAACAATAAGAAAATTATTGTAAAAGCAAATAAGATTTTTTTTGTCATATTGACACGATTATGTGGAATCATACTATCTCCTGAGCACATCCTATTTGTCTGTCCGAAACTTGCATTCCACACTTGCAAATTGGGTATATCCTAATCAATTTAGCAGTTGACTTCGCAATCTTTTCTTTTTTTAAATCTTGTCATCAATATATATAAGTTCGCAGTCAAATTATGGCGTACTCTTTTTTACACCTTTTTAATTCTCGCACTTCATACTTATGTCCTGCATGGCTTCTTACACAGCGGAATTCACTCCACGCTGTTCTGTTCTATCATTCGTAGCGGACGAGTGGTATATATACTTCAATAAAAATTAAAATAAAATAATGTAGCGGACGAATAACACGCAAAGTTCAAAAGACTTTAATCAAATAAACTCTACAATAAGTAAATATATTATATATTAAACTTTAATAAGGCTGAAACAAAGAACTCTGTGTTCCTGGGCCTTTTTTACACATCTTAGCGAATTTTCCGTTCTTGATTTGCTGAATAGATTGAGAAGTAGAAGATAATATAAAAAATGTACAAATAATTAAATAATACGAAGGATTGCAAGATCTCGCTGGAGATGAAAAATTTATGGAAGTAAGAAAAGAAATTTGGAAGGGAAAAAAAGAGAATGGCAAGGTGTCTATGCGTATGTGATTGCCTGAAGCATGAACTCCAGCAATAACATACCGTGAATTTACTTGCCTTTTACGCGCTAATATCGCGCGTGAGCACCGCTCGCCGATAACCTCCTTCCTGTAGTAGTACGGTGTTCCATCTCCATTATCTACATTTTAGCTTGCCATTTGCTTGAAAAGACCCTTCTGCAAATGATGTAACGACGATCCCCTTTCCATATCATTCTCGTGGTTATCGAAGCACTGCGGCAGATTGGTAATTAATTATAAGTATTATTAGATGGTTGTATGCATGATGTTTTAATAATTGGTGCAATATCTTCCATCATTTTCTAGAAATTTTTCCTATCTTCTTGGCAACATAGCGATATCGTGTCGAAAGAACTATATTGGTTTGGCAGCGATTCTGTCGTTAACCTATTTTCGCTCTTCTTCTGCATTTCGAAACCGCGTGCCAGCCAAGCCATGCTGTATCGATCTGAACAAGTGGCGATTAGAAGACACAAGCACCTTTTATTACTATTTTCTGAACTTGCCAGGAACGACCGAAATTGTCTTCTGTTCCCAAAAAAATCCTTTTTTCCTTTGCTATCATCTTTTTAAAGAAATTTTCCATTCTATTCATTTTACAGTTGTTTATTTATGTTTATGTATGTGAACGCTAGCCATATGAATTTTGCGTTAGCAACGCATGCAAACTATGTGTTGAACCGATTCTGCGCTTACTTTTTTTTTCAGTTGCGCGCCAAGCAAGTCGCCTCATGAAACCATTGAATTCAGCTCATAATATGGCAATAACGACTACTCGTCGGACAAGTAAAGCAGAAGCTGCTTCACTTTTTCTAGTTCAATGAAGGGATAAAGGTCGTGATTATTCATCTACCTAAGTTTTAGTATTAAAAATCAAAAAATACTTTTATATTGTCCACAAACAAGGGTAAAATATTTACACATTTAGCTTAGCAGACAGCAAATATTGCGTCCACTCGCCAAATTTGGTCTCTAATACAATTCTATCCTTTATCTTTCATTTACGAGTTTCTATTGTGCATTCATTCCTCTTTTAAAGTCTCCGTTGACTAATTCAGTAATTGCAGCAATCTAAGAAGAAAGAAGAAGAACATATTTATTTTTTACTGATTAATTGGATATTTAAAAAATGTCGAATGAAGAAAGAAATGGCGAAATATACCCAAAAAATTTACACAAGTGATGAAGATGTTCACGCGTAAAATTGAAAAATATCTCCAAAATTCAGAGCAACTATTTTCAAACCACAATACAAAGTGCAAGAAAAGAAAATTGAAATCAAAAATGCTAATTTTAAATTTGATCGGTAATCCAAAAAAGAATTACTTTTTAAGGTATTTTACAGATAAATGATGATACAAGCGGCAAATAGATCATTTACGTGAACCAGAGTCAGATCAAGAAAGAGATAATAGACATCAAATTTGGACAAAAACGGTTGACGTAGAATCAACAGAAATCAGAGCGGGAAGGTTCACCTTACACAAAATGAGAATAAAAATCTCCGCACAGACAATGGTCCACAAGCACAATTCCAAATTTTAGCAAAGAAAACGGAAACTGTCTTCAGCTCCATCACGCCCATCACAAGTTCAACAGAAGAACCGGTTGACTGACTCCTTACCCGGGCGTGAAACGTTAGTTATACGAGACAAAATGTTAAAAACATATTTTTCTCATTAACACAGTTCATCCCCTTAGTGCATTCGTAAATTCTGTGCCATTTTGAAAGAAGGTCTTTAACTTAAAAAAGTGCGTTATTGCTTATAAGGACTGACATCTCTTGAGAGTAATATGTATTCATTACTACATAAAAACTGGCAATAATCTCTTCACTTTCACTTAATTTATTATAATCTCAAATGGAACAAGTGAGAAAGAAAAGCTTTATTAATTTTATATATCGGATTAAGGGTGAATTAAGTAAATGACATCTCAAGTCTACTTTCGAGTTTGCTGAATAAAGTAATAAGCAGAAGAAGACAATTGCTCAATAGACAGACAGGTAGACGAACAGACGGGCGTGCTCAGGTGCATTCAAAATTTCACAATGTTCAAGAATGCGCATACTGCAACATCGCCCATAGAATATGCCTTCAAATTTTCGTACATATATCTGCTGTAGTTTATGCGTAACGAGCAAAAAACCCTCCTACCCTTCAACCGGGTTTACCCGTTTTCAATACCGACCTACTTGCAAGAACTTTCAACATTTTGACTAATTCTAAATCGATTTTTCCAGGCAGAAGAGTGTGTTACAATAGACATTACATAGACGCACAGACTGATAACCGAAAAGATGGGCAGATGGATACACTTTAATCGATTCAGAATTTGATGATGATCAGGAATACATACATTTTGTGCGATCTCCGAGGCTTCCTTCTGGGCGTTGCAAACGGTTTGACAAAATAAATCTAACCCTCATTCGATGATGCATATAAGGAGCCTGTACGCATCCACCGCAGAGTCACACGCCCAACCAGAATATTGATTTGGGCTGGAACTGAAAACTAGCTCATCGGTAAACAATTGTTGTGAACATATTTAGTTCTATCTACGAATCATACGAAGCTCTAACGATTAATAGTTAGTTTAAATACGGCATACGTAGAGCTCGTACATATAAGAGAGTAGCTTTGATAGAGTTTAAAGAACCAGATATGGAGTTTAATTAATAGATATCATTTAGATTTTTGCAAAGGCACCTAAGCGGGTTGAAAAGCTTATAAATGTATCTACATTAACTGAGCTTTATAAAAATAAAGTTCCTAGATGAGCGCCTAGGAGCAATGAAGTTTATCTCACCTAATAGTAGCACCGTTTATCAACTTAACTAAGTACAACAACAAGGATAAATCTACGCGTCTCTGACCCAAATTCCTTAGGTCAAAAAGTAGTAACTGCTTTTAAATTGACTCAATTGAGTCGACACGGCCACTACAGAAAGGAGAACACATAACTGAGCCATATTCAAGTATTGGTCTCACCAAGCTAATGGGTAGCTTTTTGCAGCTAATGAGCTGACAAGCTCAATAGACCACCGTTTAATAAAGCTAAGTACAGACCTAAGTTTATTTATAAATAGCTCAATGTGTAAATTAAGGCTTAGCCCTTGGTCGAATAGAACGAACGTGAACGAATCAGGATTTTTCAATTTATATGAAGTGTTTAAATACTCAGGCGAAAATGAATTCCGTCTAGAGAAGCAAAGGTTTAAATTCATAAAATTTCCAAGGTGTCTAGATCCGCCTGAAGGAAATAAGAGTTAAAAGAGAGAGATTAAAATGCCCTAGACAGGGAATTATTAGCTCTCTTATAAGTCTTACGTGAATTGATCTGGCCAAAGAGCACGTAACTCGAGGAATCAATAGATCGTTATTGCGAATTGACCTTTTAAAAAAAATGTGATTGTTCGGTTCCTGCTGTAGCGTAATGTTGTAACGGTTAAGCAGAAGTCTAACTTTAATACAATTAACAAAGGAACAAACTAGAATGAGATATAGTTATATTGCGTCAAGGATAATATATATCTAATTATTCGATTACATAATAGTTTCAATTTCTTCAGGTATTGAAATGTTTGTGGAACTATAAACTTCTAGGGAATAAATTATAAGTGGCATAGGGAAAGCTTTGTTCACTCTAGTTTTGAATGGACATATAGACATTCAAGGAATAAAACTTTCTAAATGAGAAATTGACCTGAGAGCACAGAGAATTTATGTGTACATCAAAGCATAACTCATTATCGACAATTACCCGCACGCATTTCAAGCTACGTACAATTTCAACATTAATACCATCGGCATACAATCGGATATGTGTTAGCCCAAATTACCTCAAGTTTATTCACACCCATCCAACGAGGGATACAGCCTAAATAGTAATTAATGTTAGCTTGATATCCTTCCAAGTTATCAACGCTTCCCGCTTGATAGCATCCACAAACGCAAATTGTAAATGAGCCGAGAGGTAGGGCTCCATCATAGCAGCAGCTGACTGTGAAAAGTCAAACTGCCTCACGAGTTTTTGAACTAAAAGTATATGTGACATTCTATCAAAGGACTTCGTTAGATCCAGCGACTATAACAACGAGATATGCTTATCACTTACTGTCTGTCGCATTTAATCCGTAGAACTCAGTAACAAAGATGCTACATCTTACGGCCTTTTCTATAACCTTGCTTTTGGGGAGTAAAGTATTTAAGCTCGTGAAATTTTATTTAATTTTCTTATGAAGAGTTGATAAATATTTTTTAACTACTTGATGTTACTTTATGTGGATAGCGCAAAAGTTCATTGAGTTAAAAATAATATTTTAATACCTTTTCTTTATGTCTTAGTTATTTAAAACTTTGCAAGGGAAAGAGGGCATAATGCTGTTTAATTACTATTTACAGCCGAAAGTTGCCATTAAAATTTACTTAATGCCTAAAAATATGCATTATGTATACTTACAGATTTAAAGTAATTCACTTAATCTACGGTTTTTCTTTTCACCAAAATTTTCTAGTTAACACATATACACATACAGACACGCTCATATTGTTACATATACCCATACATACAATAATATAATATATATATACATATATTATATATTTTTATTTTTACACTTTGAGTTTTCAAAAGGGTTTTTAAAAACTTAATAACTGCTTAGTGGTGTTTGTGTGCGTATTTGTAGATGTGTGTCCATGGTTGCTTGCACTTTTGCTTACACACATGTAGCAAACTCTCGCTTTTACTTTTGCCATTTTTAGTTTTTTTTTTTCTTTCTTTATCATCCTTTTGCAGTTGATTGTTGCCAACGTCCTGTGCGATAACGTTTTAATCCGTTTAAAAGCTTCCATTAAGTATTTTTTACATTTTTCTTTTTTCTTTTTTTTCTGTTTTTCTGAAAATGTTGTCCTCTTGTTATCATTGTTACCTTTTTCTCGGACTTGTTCTTTTCACTTTTCACGGTGTGGACGACAGCACTTGTCACATTGGGTACAATTTAAAAATTATTTTGTACCTTATGTCGAGCAGTCCTAGAAGTATATATTTTGATATATATGTATATATATATATATGTGTATATAATAGGTGTTTGCATATATTTTTATCAGCGATAGAAATGATAAAGAAATGCGAAATAATGATGATTTTGACCATCCTCTACATAAATTAATAATTTTCAGTTTAGTATCACTGAGTTATTTACTGTAAACGACGCTAATCATGGAACGCTCGTGGAATTGCATTTTCCCTGTTTGTTTTGAAGAAATTTGCTGTCGAAATCTATCAACCAGTTTTAAAAGCTTATGTTGATACTGCTCCATTATATTCCTATTACCGATTTCGGTTCCAACAGTTTCAAAGTGGTGATTTCGATATCAATGACAAAGAACGGCCTGGAGGACCAAAGTAGTTCAAAGACAATGAATTGTAAGGGTTATTGGACGAACACCCAGCTGGAG
Source organism: Glossina austeni (assembly GCA_000688735.1). Taxonomy (NCBI): domain Eukaryota; kingdom Metazoa; phylum Arthropoda; class Insecta; order Diptera; family Glossinidae; genus Glossina; species Glossina austeni. Next base: position 676,517 of record KK502474.1, on the reverse strand, counting down.
CTCTCAAAGAACTTTCGAACAGCTCAGCAGTTGATGAACCAACTGTTTCTGCATGTTTACATGCGATGGGAAAAATCCAAAAGGAAGAAAAATGGCAACCGTACGATTTGACTGAAAATGCCATTTCAAAACGTTTCAACATCGTGGTTTCATTCCTGGCCAGGCGAAAGAAGTAAAGTTTTCTGTGGCGTGTTGTGTGGCGATGGAAAGTGAATTGAATACCACAATCCGGATATTCATAATCATAAAGTTTTACTCTGTATATGGCGGAATTAGCAAAGTGTGGTCTATTACGAGCTGCTAAAACCGAGTGAAACTATCACTGCAGATGTGTACCGGCGTCGGTTGAACAAATTGAACGATGTTTTTTACTGTTATAAAAAAACGTGCGGTTAACAGACGCAAAATCATCCCCATGCATGACAACACTCGGCCACGCATTGCAAGAGTTGTCAAGAGAACACTATTGCAGCTCGATTGAGAAGTTCGGGCGCACACAGCGTACTCTCCAGGTATAGCGCTGTTTGATTACCACTTGTTCAAATCTGCAGCATGGTTTCGCTGGCACGCGGTTTCAAAATTTTGAAGAAGTGCGATATTGAGTGAACGATCGGATCGATGCCAATTCAATGCTGTTCTTTCGACACGGTGTCACCATGCCGTCATAAAGATGGGAAAAAATCGTAGAAAATGATGAAAGGATTAATACATATATTGTACCAATTTTTCTCAATAAATGCTTTTTTTAAGAGAAAAAATTATCAAAATACATGCAAGTACCTATTATATATGTGCATTTATGTGGGTATATGTATTTGTTTTCTGCTCTTGTTTCTATCCATTTTTTTTGTATAATGCAAGCGACAAATAAAATGGAATTACATTAATTATTTAAAAAACAAACATTATAAGTAGAGATACAAAATTAAACCAGAAACGGAGAAAAACTTTAGACGTTGATTTACAGGGCGAATCACGCAGTTAAATAGATTCTTAGTTTAGTTTTTAATTAAAGTTCTTGTACTTTTTTCACGTACCATGTGATAACTATACAGTTTCTTTCTCCCTGTCCCGTTCGGTTCCTCTTATCTTACTATCTTCGCTTTATCTTATTTGTCATAAATCCCTTTAAGTTGATGAAAATCTTTTCGATAAAACTATTAAGCAAGTGTAAATGTATTAGATAAACGTTTCGTAACCTTGGGAATGTATACAAAGGAAAGCTTTTATAGTACTTACCTTCATACTTTCATATGTAAATGTAAAATTGTATACTCATTCCCATGCCTCTCTCAATATGTTTCTATAAGATATGGTTGTTAAGCCTCAGTGTATGGGGCGTGTGCGTTAATCATTTAAAAGATAAATGTTAAGTACACGTGTTTTCTCTATGTAAACGAGGCATTTTTAATTTCTTACTATATAACGTTAAAGTATATGTGCTTACAAACAAATATCAACAAGAAAACTATCTTTTTGTTTGCTTATACACATCGTACACATTTTTTGCATATATCTTTTATATATATATATACATACAAATATGTCTATGTACATACAATGTTTGGATGGCATAATGTTTTATGTTTGAACAATTTATGAGTACAAGGTGAACATTTGCGTAAACGCCTCAAGTAGTGCGATAAATCTTAATGAATTACTTAAGTAAATCAGTTTCTTTTTTTTGAAATCATGACCGAGATTAAAGAAATGCTTTAGTTTTTTCCAAACTAACCAAAAGACATAATGGTAATAAAGAAAAGCAAAGAAAAAGACGGATTAGAAAATAGAAACTAAATGCGAAAGAAAAATTTGAAAACAAAACCAAACAAATTTTGCTAAAAATCAAACCACATGTGTCCTGCACCTTACTTTATTTCGTTTTTGGATAAAAACAAATTTATCAGAAGCAATATACTGAGTTCAGAAATTTTTGTAACATACATTGGGTACGTAAAGACGAAAACGGAACTTACCCATAGAAGGGTACACACATATGTGTGCTGTTGTTTTTTTTTTACAACTTGGACATCCAAAAAAAATAAACAGTCATAATACCGACGCATATCAAAACTTAACACTACTTTTCCGAAAAAGGAATCTGTCGAGTTTTGTGCCATGTGAAGGCAATTTGTCGGCAGTGCCTTTTCTTTGCCAGAATGATACAAATCATATCATATCCAAGCCAGCGATGAAAAGTGGATTTATTTTGACGACCTAAAAAGGGAGGAATTCGTGGGTAGCTCCAAACGTACAAATCCATAGCACCTGCGAGAGTGAAGCGTTTTGGCAGAAGAAGAATATTCTCTATTAAGTGTGATCAAAAGTGTGTGATCTGTTATTAGCTATCAAACTAAACTAAGACTTAATATAAATCTTCCAACAGAAGTTGATTTAAAGTCACTTAAAAATAGAAAAGAGGTTAAATTAAACAAAAACAAGAAGAAGAAGAAGTGTGCACCATTAAATGCCTTACACTACCCTACAGGTTTTTCGCGTAACGACTTTTCAAAATAAGGCTTTGTACGGATAGTGGACAAAGGAGATGAGAGATATAATCATTTTTAATAGTGTTCGTCCTTGGGCCGAAATACGTCAGTGTATCGTATCTTATTCAAATATCCCAAAGCTGCGACATGTAAGTTGAATAGAAAAATACAATGCAGACAGATGGACGGACAGGCAAACTCAGATCGTTTCGGAAAGTGGTCCTGATTCGATCTGTATTATATAATGTGGGTCTATCTCAAGTTCTCCTGGGTGTAAACAAATAATTTGAATGAATATATAGTAAAAGAAACAGAGGAAAGCTTGTACATATCAAAAGAGATCTATCTTCGTTTGGTCGCCCATCATAAAGCTCTATGCATATTAGATGAAAAAAAAAATATATGTGATCACATATATCCGGTAACGGATGGATAAAAGAGAAATACGAGATGAAAGCATCGCTTTAGATCGACGCAAACAAGTAATTATTGACAATCGTTTACAGCAAAATTAAAGAAATTGTCATAAAAGCTCTTTGATTATTTTTATCCGATTTCGAAAACGAATCTAAATTACATACACCATTGAAGTTTCCGCAGAGTCATCGACAGCAGCTAAAGAGCTCTAAGCCTCTTTAGGTAACATCTTGTTTATAAAGAGAAACTTTTTTTAATGTAGACTTTTCATCGAAAGTATAATTCCCACTTCTGACACCATAAGACCAGAGGTAGGGCAGAGGGTAACATCAGCCCGCTCGGTAAGAAGGTTACGATCGTTCGGCTGTCTTTGCAAAGGAAAGCCCCTCCGCAAAGGGTATTGGACTCAGAGGGAGAGCCTAGTTTTCAAAGACAGTTGCTTATGGAGGATACGGTACAGCAAAAACGGTTCACACATAAGAAAGTTCTTGATGATCTTAAGAGCCAACCGGAGAGCACTTTCGCACTATGAAAACTGTTAAGGAGATTAACCGGAGATTCTACTGAGTAGGACGCTGCAAATCAGTAACAGCATTGATTCATAGCTGTGAGGAAAGTGGTAAATCAAAAGAAGCGAGAAATAAGCTGAAAGGCCAAGGGCGGCCTGTAAGTGAGCAGTCAAGGGCCGGAAATGATCGCAAAGCGAGCTTTGTTGACGCAGACGTGGTACATCTGTATAAGCCATTGCATAGTGACAGATTATCAGAAAATTTGAAATCTAATTGGGAAGGACCGTACAATGTCATCACGAGAATAACTGATGGGGTCTATCGCATTTAGAAACATCAGAAAGGCGAAGCTACAAGTAAGATAGCACACGTAAGCAGACTAATAGCTTTTGGAAATAACCTTGTTCGAGACGATTAAGATTAAGTGGAAGGTAATGTTACGGAAATCCCAAATCCAGTTCATTCCAACTAATTGATTTTTCCAGAAAAGAAATTTCCGAGAGAGGGAAAAGCCTAGTACAAATTCGTGGCGCGTCATGCAGCTGCCGGCGAACGAAGAAGATTAGGGGAAAAGCGGATTAACGGATTAAAAATTAATGCATGAACTTGGGGAATAGTAATATGCTTGTAAGAATGTGTACAATCAGAATATTTACGAAATTGTAAAAACAAACCACAATCTTGAAATGCGAACCATATCGAGAAAGGCAAATTTCGTAACACAATGTTGTGAAAACTTTCGAAGACCAAAGCGGGCGAGAGGTGAGTGCTCTTTTGATACTAGTATATACGTAATAATTTTCTGATATAAACAAAACGGCTTTCGCTTGTAAACAGCAGGTCAGGAGCATATGATGGCATTGCAACTTTAAATTAACCATATGTTTGGCGAGCGATATGACGACGATGGACGATCACAACGCTCAAAGCAACTCAAAACAGTCGAGCCGCAGCACTCAAATCTATTGTGTTTATTGGTCTGTGGCTGCTGACTGTCGACCAGTGTAATATCACATCTAGGCTTACCGTGTTCTAGGTTTTACTTCCAGACCAGACCAAGCATGCCTCCCTTGTGTGGTATCCTTCCTATAAGAGTTATACAGATTCAATTGAATCCATTCAAAGGCAATTCTTGCTGTTCGCCCTTAGGAATTGAGATTAGGATTCGCTTGTTTCTCTGCCTCCTTATGAAAATAGGCTGCTTCTATTCTCCTTACCATAACTTACCATCACTTGAGAAACGTAGATTTATTCTTTTGTATTTTCTTCTTTATTAATTTAATAAATGGTTATTCGCTTCTCTAGGCACTTTATGTTCATTAAGCTTAGTCAACGTAAACATAATTATGAGCTGTTTAGTCCGCTCAGAGTTGTTTGCAGAAACCTAAATGATGTCTATCACTTAAATTCAATATCGAACTCTTTAAAGTCTATCAAAAATACTGTGCTTAATACGTGCGATCTGCTTATGTCCAGCTTTTGGATGTTTGGAATGGCTTGGGGATTCACTTGCAAGTTGAATCTGTACTGGTTGAGGGTGTGCCTTTGTGCCGGTTCTTTACTTTTTCTTATTTCTTATTTATGTATACATGAATTATTGTTGTTATTACTTTTTCTTTACTTCTCCTTATATAGTTTGTATTAGTCTTTAATAGTAACTAGTATAACTTTTACTTCTAAGAGTCAACTGAATTCGGCTGTTAATTTACTTTGGCTGAGTTTCATGTGCAAGTAAATAAATAAATAAATTAAGTCCAAAGTCACTATTGCCAAAATTGCGACTCTAATAATTTACGCAATAAAGTTGAATTTAAAGGTAATGTCACTTTTGTCCCATGTCTCATGTTACATTTTGGATATATGCTCTCGCTTCCAGTTAAAGGATGTATGAATGTTTATATTTACTTGATTATTAAGTATTATTGAATACGTATTGATACGCTTTATATCGATCAACACATACTTTATATGGTTGACCAAAGTACGTCGTCCCTCAGCATTAATTGCGTATAAGATGTACTGAGATTCAAAATGTTTGCAATTGTATAAATAGAAATCGAGCTCTCTAATTTGATCTTGCTAAACACAATCACGAGCATTTATTTCATTGTGCTGCTGTGAGCACACATTACCCCTGCGATCACCTCCTCCTAAATTGATCATTGAAATCCATTGAGGCATTTTGAGTTTAAAATTTATTCGGTTAGCTAGGAATTTATGAATACACTTAATGTGGTTTCATATCAACTAGGCCCAATTTTATTACCATTAAGCCCAAAAGCAAATTTAATGCATATCTAAACTTGGTTGTTTGTCTTTCGCCTTCGCCCTTTCAACTTTACTTGACCGTTATTGTTTTGATGTGGTTCATTTAGAAGACCTCATAGCATTGGCCACTAATACATTGTATCCTTCGAAATTAAAATGATTTTTAGGACCACAAGCTCTTTGCACTTTCTACGTTTCTTCAAATGAGAACATCCTCGATAGGCGTAAAGTTTAAAAATTCTTTCTTTTTTTTACTTCTTATCACAGAGTTAAAGTACAAATGTGATTTCACCTTCTCTGCGTCAACGTTTATGAAAAGAATGGCGGCTTAAGGAGTACAATCATAAAATTTGTAATCTCTTTTTTTTACTCTATTTCACACTTCTGGACATTTTCTACACAGGAGATATACGTAGTTCTTACATTTCACCCCGCTGCGCTGTAAAATAAAAAATCAAAAAAAAAAAGAGAAAAACTGCGTTTTAATTAAAAGAAAGTATATAAGGTATGTGAAAAGAGGTTCTTTTCTCCCTCTGTTTTTAACGAGAATCGTATAATATCTGTTGCAATCGTTACCTGCGTTTCTTGTTTCAAATTTCATCAAATATTATAATATATGAATTTGAGCTTGTTGTGTGCTTTTTGTTATGTCGTTTTTTTCGTCTTTCTATGTTTTTATAATTTCATTAAAAAGTAAAAAAATATATATATACACATACACATATATATGTGCGCACGTATGTAGTACAAGGACGGTCGTGCATTTCTCTTTAACAATGTTTTTTAGTTTGTTTGCTTTTTGGTTTTAACTCTCTTTAATTATCGTTTCACATTTTATTTATTATCATTGTCAACGTCAAAGCTACTACTTTGTCACTATCAACATCATTATCACACTTGTCCCTTATTATTGTTTAATTTTCATAAATTTACGACGATTTCATGGACATTTGTTCAAGACGTCATCAAAAGGATTAAAAGCAATAAATTCCGATTCTTTCATCAAAAATAATAATCAAATTTAGATGAATCAAATAATGAATAAATAAATAAATAAATAAATGAAATACAGAAATAGTTAATTTTTAAATTTAATTTCAATTTTTATGCCCATCGCCGAAGTATGACGGGGTATGTTCATTTCATAAAAACGTTTGACACACACAGAAGGAAGCTTGAGAGCCCCAAAGAAGTATATATATATTCTTTGTCAGCATCAAATTCTGAATCGATTTGAACATGTCCGTCTCTTCGTTTGTCTGACTTGTGTTGCAAATATTCCCCTGGCCGCAAAAATGGAGTTATAGGTTTCAAATTAGCAAAAACTTTGGAAAATCCCTAAGCACGTTGGTATTAAAAATAGGTCAAATAGTTCGAATGACATGGCTTTAGTGCCACGCAAAGTAAAAAACACCTTTGCTTTTCAAAAGGAATAATAAATTGATTTTTCGCTCATTACTCATCAACTGCAGCAGGCAAATCGATAAAAATTTGACCACATATTCTTGTTCTCCTTCGGCTTCATTTAGACCCACCTCTTTTTATACCAATCGATTCAGAATCATTATCTAAATAGATCTATGCCTATCTGTCCACCATTCCGTCTGTATGCTTGTTCGTCTGCCCGTCTGATGTCCGTCCATAAAATATGTGCAGGTAGCAATTTTTAAATCACAGTGATGAAATTTAATAGGCTGACGTACTTTGGCCTAAGGACGAACGCTACTGAAAATGGTTCGGATCGGTCTACTTTTCCAACCACGCCCCATATAATGCCCTATTCTAAAAAGTAATTATGTGGAAAGAGATTTCAATTTTCAAAATTTCTCAGTAAAAGTGACTAAATAGTAGTATTTCGGCATTCTAAACTAGTGTGAAAACTTTGAACAGCAATTTCCCGAACCCCCTCTCATATATCCGCTCCTGGTTTACATGGTAAAAAGGTCACATTTCTAATATTTCGTGGCGAAAATTGGCTCATAATAGTAAATTGACAAAGCGACCTACCTTACTGATTTTGGTAGGTGTATTTTTTGGATACCACCGCATATAAGGATTCTCACGAAACGTAAACCCTTTTATGCCAAAACAGTTTAATTGCTAATTTTTAGTGATGAAAATTCGCTCATTAAATAAAAAAAATAGGTGGACCTAATTTAAAACCGCTTGAGTTTTTTTTGTCCCTCACTCCGTATAAGATATCGCATGATACCTTAATAATTCTTAGGAATGTTTCGGTCACATGTTTCAGTTCATTTTTTTTTTTGGACCACCTCTTATATAGACACTATCACGAAAAGCAAACTCTCATATTGAGAGAAAATCTAATCTTCCAATATGCTTCCAATACGTTTGGTGTATTATTACCAAAACGAGCGAATAACTGTACGAAGGAAAGTAATGTATTGCATGTAATGGACGGTATCGGATTATTAAATTAAATTAAATTAATTTTTAATTTTAATTTTTTAAATTGTATTTGGTTGATACTGAAAATTAATATGTCGTTGCTGTTGTACATAAGAAAACATCTTTGTACTTTGTTATGAATTCATTTTCACGCTTACCATACACAGGCCTTGCTCGAACTGTACTCGTGTTATACACCGCCCGGCACGTCTGTGCATATGTCGATAGATATGCATATGGATTTTGGGTACAAGACCAACTATTTAATATTCAGTGCATTCAAACTGACCGCAGACGCACATGCATACACAAGTATGAATGCATTCATTTATACATTTGCACCTAACTACATGCCCACCTAAATAAAATGATTATTAGTTGCGGCTAATATGCGTATGTATGTGTGAGTGGAAGTTTGCCAAATGATTTCAAACTACATCGCGTTCCATTTGTTCATATTTATTGTTTCTATTAAAGAACCGCAAAAAGAAAAAAATTACATTCGTTTGAGTTTTATTGTTAATTACTAAATAATATTCCATATTAAAATTTTTCATTGAACCTGAGACGCACTAATTAATTAGGGTATCCGAAACCAATTGCGTTGCATGCGTAAATATTTAATGCGCGTAACATTTCTCCTACCGTATCGTGACATTTTAACTTGATTAATGCTTTCATTTCATTTTCATTAATCTGTGATTATTTAGGAAAACCAGCATTTCCATTTTTCGTCGCCTCTACTGGTGTTCTGATTGTGGGCAATCGTAGGAGTCCCAGGAATTTTCAATTTTTTTAAGATATTCACAGTGGTTGAACTAAAGCGAAATGATTCATTCATTCGTATAGCATGCTCAAGCATTTAACTTAGTTACAACGATGCCGGCGTTTTAACACCTAAAGCATGGCGTTCAACTTTTAAGTGTTCGATGGTCTTCACGTTATATGCTGACAAATAGAAATATGTTCGCTGATTCAAATCTCAGTGCGATGGAGTCTACTTTAGTCGTAGTTTTAGTGAGCGCTCAGTCGGTAAGGACAAACACAAAATCAGTAGTGTGCAGTCGCTTCCCTATCCCTTTGTCTTTCCTAACATCTTTCCGACATCCCTTGATTGGTTGTTTATATAACAAAAACAAAAAATAGTAATAAAAATAAAATTAAAAAAAAAAAGAATAAAAGTGACTTCCTGCTACTTTAACGACTTTGATAAGCTTTGAGTTTGACAAGTTGCCCACAATAATGGTTTTATGCAAAACTAGCCTTTCGTCAACATTTTTGAAGTCCAAAATGCTTTTGATCATGTTATGAATGGAGTTAAGCATTATTTTGATTTCATAACTGAAGCTTCTTTTCAAGTAAAAACTTTTCCATCTTGCCAGCCGAAATTTCGTCAGTGCGACAAATTTATCGGGTTTTCTTCGATATTTATACAAATTTTTATGACAATTATTCAATTGTTGCAGAAGTACACCTGTCGTCGTTAATACATAAAGGTGCATTTTCCGATTTTTTATACGTTTATTAAACAATGATTTTTAACTAGCAGGATGCAAAGAATTTTTTTTTTAACGTAGACCAATCACACAGGGATTGTTCCCTATTCGCCTATTTGTGTAACAGGGAAACAGTGAGAGAAGAGTTAGGGAGTTAGCGGCCTTGGCGTAGTAAGTATGTCTCTAGTGGGCAGGTGTTATAGCTAAGCAAATTCTACTGCACTTGACATTTGAATCAACGAATACCGACTTGACCGACCGACTTAGATTACTCATAAGGATGAAATGACTTTTTATGGGAGATGAGATTTGGATTTATGCATACCACTCTGAAACAACAGATCAGCCGAAAGAATATCGTGCATAGGCCGTAAAATCCGCACAAAATTGTGCAAAATTCAAGGCCACGCTGGCAGTTTTATTATACCGCGGGGTTTTGCATTATGAAGTTCTGGCGCCATGCTATACTGCTAACATAAAATATTATTTGAATGATATGAAAGCGTTGAAATTGGTTTGAAAGAGGAAATATATATTTTTATATTCGTCACGCGAGGATGAGGTTTGCAACGCCCTCGAGGACGCATCAGAGACGCCACAAAGTGTATATATTCTTGACCAGCATCAAGTTTTAAATCGATTTAGGCATATCCGTCTGTCCGTCTGTATAATGCCTGTTGTAAACACTCTACTGGCCGCGGCTTCATTCGTATATTCATTATAAACAAATAGATGATGGCGTGTGTGTGGCAAAATTTTAAAAGATCAAAATATTTGCTTCCCCAAAGATCGTTTATAAAAGCCAAAGACAACTGATTCGTGGCGGTCACCGATTATGTTTATAAACACTATAGCCAATATTTTTCGTGTGGTGAGGTTATCTTAATTCTGGTCCTGTTTCGTTATTGAGTTTTTATGAAATAAGGGGTAACAACTAACGTGTGAGCAATTCGATACTGTAAAACTCTGAAATGTGCATAAAATGTGCAATAAGGTGAATTTATTTATAAAATAAATAAATAAGATAATTATATTCGTGGCTGCCTTTTTTTGTTTTTAAAAGAAAAATCAAAACTTTAGGTCACTTCCAAATTCTTTCGCAAATTTGTAGTGAAATCTTCATTTTTGCGCACAAGGACAGATGGGCAGACGAGCACGAAACATGCTTAAGTGCATTCCGAATTTCAAACTGGCCAGGAAGCTTCGTTCGGCGTCTTAGAAATGTTGAAGGAAAAATTAAATTTTGATACATTATAATATTGGGTAGACGTAATCAATTTTTTTCATATCGTTGTACATGGGCTACAGCGTTGCTTATAAAATATGCGTTCAAATTTTTGTACATTTATCTGCTTTAGTTTGTGACTAATGAGTGAAAAACCTATCTTTTATTCCTTTTGAAGAACAAAGGTGGTCTCAGTTTACGTGGCGCTGTGGACATGTTCTTTGGCCCATTTTCAATAACAACCTGCGAGCAAAAACTTCCAATGTTTCCGCCAAATTTGAAGTCAATAGCTTTACTTTTTTAGCCAGGAAAATGTTTATAATAGATATTAAATAGGCGGACAGACAAATAGACGGACGTACGAGAAGGCGAACACTCGGACGTGCTTAAATCGATTTGGAACTTAGCTGATCAAGACTGTGTATACTTTGTGGGGTCTTTGATGCTTCCTTCTGTGCGTTGCGAATGTTTTGCAAAATGAATATACCCCTCAACCTTCGCGGATGGGTGTAAAAAGTGCACACTGCACATTTAGAAGTAAATCGAGAAGAAATGTCAGTTCGATCGTGTAGAATTCGGAAAATACAAAAGGATGGAAAACGGGTTCTTCATAACTTAAGCCTTATTTCTTTTATGTTTGTTTAAATTTCGAATGTAAAAAATATGTGTTCTCAAAAAAATGGGAGTTCGTTTCGCAATCGAGTTCTTATAACTCATGTTTAATATTGAAAGCCCTACAATATTGCTTTGGCTTTACGTAATATGCATAAATTTGTATTTCTAAGGTTATGATAAAATGCGTTTATATTTTCTAATTATGTAGGATTGAAAGTTTTGCCGGGTACATTGTTATTAAGGTGCACGCAATTTAGAGCAACACAAGGAGACCATTTTGCCTTGCAAATACCTGTAAACGTTATTCACATTTAGACATGATTAAAATAAATATTTATTTGAAACCAAATCCGTCTTGAAGTTTTTGTAAAAATTAACGTTGGAATGTGAATATGAAAAAATTTTATTTTAACAGAATAATCAATGAAGGTGGCTTTATGTTCAGATGATGACTGCTAGATCTTTGCTTTGCCCACTTCCCGGAGATAGTTCTAAATCGCTGTTCACCTTTCAGTTTACCTGCGGAGCCGTATCATCCAGCAATTTGTGTTTTCTTTTATTATAGGCATAATGGTTCCTTGAACTACTCTAACGTGCCAAACCCAACTTCCTCCAATAAATGTTACGATTTTAACAAAGCTAATATTTTACTGCTTAAATCTCATCTTTCACGCGTTACGCTCTACTTCTCTGCTGGAAATATTGAAACCTTACTGTTTTCGTTCAATAATGTTGTTGCGGAAATCTCAAATCAAGTTCACGCGAACTAATTGATTTTTCCCAAGTAATAAATTTCCTAGAGAGGGAAAACCCAAGTGCACATTCGCGGCGCGTCATGCAGCTGCCAGCCGACGAAAAAGATTAGCGGTAAAGCAGACAGGGAAAAAGCCAGGTGCACATTCGCGGCGCTTCATACAGTTGCCGGCCGAGGAAAACGATTGACGGTAAAGCAGGTTAACGGATCAAAAATGAAGCTATGAAGTTAGGTAATAACAACATGCTTGTAAACGTGTATATAAATAGACTGTTTGCGCAAAACAGAGTCAGTCGGACAAGAACATTTGAGCCGAAAAGAATATTAGAGTCGAGAAGTCGAGAGTATTGTCAAAGTAAAATGTAAATAATCCTCCCTTAAAGAAATAGATTGTAAATAAAAAAACTTGGAGTTAACAGAATTTTGAAGTGTATTTGAAATGAGCTTGAAAATAACACGAACAGTATCATAGAAAAGCGAAATCCCTAACAATATATTAAACCTAGCTATTTCATTTATATTTAGCGTTCATTCCGATCAAGCAACCGCACCATCGCGTCAGGTCCCCACCATGGGTTAACAAGACAATCAAATATTACAAAAATAGAAAAAATAAACCTTTCCCAACATGTATGAAAATTGGTTCTGCTTTCGACTATTTTGCCTCTTCTGCATCAATGCATAGATTTAATTACCTCAATTTCCAGTATTATTGCATATACATTCAGTGGATAAAATCCTCACTGCTCATTAATCCTAAATATTTTTTTAAGTTTGTCAACTCCAGAAGAAATATCTTCACATATATCCCTCGCATGTTTCTTTCAATAGTTCTGAGTTCTCTGATGATATCGAAACGTCGAATTCAGCGGCTAATTCCGATTTAATTGTCAACTATCCGGGGCCGATATCTAGCTCAATTTGAATTCCTAACTTCGTCATCTCAGAAAATGATGTTTTTGATGTTTTAAGGTTTCTAAAATATAATTCTGCGTCTAGACCTGATGGGATCCCATCATGTATACTTAAAATATGCTTTGTCGAGCTATGCGGTGTTATTTCAATGATTTTCAATCAGTCGTTCGTTGAAATCAGATGTTTTCCCTTTGTGTTGGAAGAGTAGTTTCCTTATGGCAGTTCACAAATGTGGAAATAGGCATCACATTGAGAACTATAGATGCATCGCCAAGTTGAATGTCTCACCTAAATTGTTTGAACGAATTATTACTCATCTAGCTTTTGCTATTAAATCTTGCATTTTTCCATTCTAGAATGGCTTTCGGAAAGGAAGATCTACTTTCACGAATCTCCAAGACTTTTTCTGGCTTTAGTAAAGCGTTTGACTTAGTTAACCATAACTTACTGACCTTCAAACTCAAGCCCTCTGGCTTCCCTTTCTATTTCGTGAAATGGATAAGCTCGTATCCGCCTAACAGATCATTCAGGGTTCTGTTTAACTTCCAAATTTCCAAATTTTCCCCAACGTCTGGCGTCCCTCAAGGCAGCCACTTAGGACCCCTTTTATTTAATTTACACACAAATGATCTCTTCTCGGTGATTAAATCCAGCCAGACCTTAATGTACGCTGACGATTTTCTTCCCTCTCGTTCGAATCACAATTCTATCAGCTTCAAACTGACTTAAATAATTTGGTTACATGTTTCTCCTCAAATTTTATGAAATCAAACTTAACAAAATGCAAGAAGCTTTCTTTCTTAAGAAGGAAGTCATTCAATACTGAGTATTTCATTGATTCCCGCAAGTTGAAAAATATAAGTTCGTTCATCGATTTAGGAGTTCTGTTCGACCAAAGATTACATTTTAATTTGGACATTGAGCTCTCTTTAAGTAAAGATAAGTCCACGTTCGGTTTTATTAAGAAGTGGTCCAAAGAACTGAAGCATCCTTACATTACAAAAAGGCTATACGTGTGCTTAGCTAGACCAATATTTGAGTATGCCTCTGTTGAGTGGTCTCTTTCCTATGTGTGTTCTGTTGATTCAATTGAATCAGTTCAAAAACGATTCTTGCTGTTTCACCTTAGCAATTTGGGTTGGGATCCGTTTGTCTCTCTGCCTCCTTATGAAAATATGTTGGCTTTGTTATCCTTACCGCCACTTGAGAAACGTAGATTTATTCTCGGTGTTTCCTTCTTAATTAAGTTTATTAATGGTACTACCTTTTCGCCCACGATATTTGATGAGATAAGCTTTAATGGCCCTAACCGCCTCTCTACGCATTTTATTTTCATTAAGCTAAGTCAATGTAAATAAATTAGCAGTTGTTTAACCCGTTCAGAGTTGTTTGTGGACACCTAAATCTATCACTTAATCTCAATATTGGATTCTTTATGCAACTTTGCTTAATACGCGCGATTTGCCTATGTCGGGTTTAAACTAACTTGCAGTCTTAACATCTCATTATGATTCGAAAATTAATTGGTGTTGTTTATTGTATCGGTTTCCAAGCTTTTGAATGTTTGCATTGGTTTAGGGGTTCACTTGCAATTTGGTTCTGTACTGGTTAACGGTGTGCCTCTGTGCTAGGTGTGTACATGCTTTTCTCTTTTTTCTTTCTTTTTTTTTTGTTATTTATTTATACCTGAATTATTATTTAATTATTATTGCTATTTTTTTTCTTTACTTCTCCTTATATTCTTTATACTAGTTGTTAATATTAATTACTATAAGACCCAATTGACTTCGACTGTTAATTTATTTTAGTTGAGCTCATGTGTAAGTAAATAAAATAGATATTAGGGGGGCCCATAACTAATCAATGGTTTTGCATTCATAGACAAAATGTTTTTTTGAAATGACATTTTTATTTTTTAATCGATACCGTCGTTCCGACGATCACCGTCGTTTGTGATGATTTGTTGGCATCGTTCCTGCAAAAGTTCAACCCCCCTCTTGAAAAAGTGGGCTGGGCGTGACTTAAAATATAACTCAAGGTGCGTTTGGACATCGGATAAGAGATTAAAATTTTTATTTCGTAACGAATGGCCCAGTTACCTGAACAGATGGTAGTCCGACGGTGCTAAGTCTGGCGAGTATGGAGGGTGCGATAGAAGTTCCCAGCTTAACTGCTTAATTTTCTCTTGAGTAATCTTCCCTGCATGAAGTACACAATAACACCTTTCTCAGGGATAGAGTTGGTTTAGGGGTTGGAAGAGGTGTCCCGTTTGCAGACAACCATTGTTTCGATCGCTTTATGTTATCATAAAGGATCTATTTTTCATCTCCAGTTACGATCCTAGACAAAAAAGGATCTCTGCTTAGTCTGGTGAGCATGGAGTTACAAATTGTTCGCTGAAGATCTTTATTGGCCTCAGACAACAGGTGTGGAATCCATTTATCTTGTCTATGTACTTTGCCAATTTCTTTTAAATGCCATTGTACTGTGGACCAGGTAGACTCAAGGCTTCTTGATAGTTCCTGTATAGATAACCTTGGATCAGACTCCACTAGAGATTTTAAGGCGTCGTTATCGAATTGACCTGGGCGTCCAGTCCGATGCTTATCTAACAGGTCAAAATCACTTGCACCAAATCTTCTGAACCAACGTTGACACTTGTTGACCTTCAACACATCTCCATATATGTCGCAAAGCTTGCTTGTTGTTTCCGTGGCACTTAAACCGGCGTTAAAATGGAAAAGTACACAATTACGAATATGGCCCTCAGAAGGTTCAAAGTCCGCCATTTTATTACAAGGCTACAAAAAAAATTTATGTTGTTGGGAATAAATTACTAACAAACTGGTTGAAAAATAACACCAAAGAAAAGTATGCTTACACTTGTCTGGTTGCCGCAGGACTAATGAGAAATGGTATGTTGCGAAAATAATTGATTAGTTATGGGTCCCCCAAATAAAAAAGTAGAGTTCATGGGAAGCACGTCGTTGCATATCATCAGTTTTTCTAATTTGTGTTCGGTATTTTGAAAATATGTATGTTTTTTAATAAACTTAATAAAGAAGCAAATAAAAGGAGTATAGTGCGCCACGCCACCAGTTATTCATGTAACGGAGTTTTCAAAATAAGACGTTATATGGGTAATGGTCGAAAATTAGATCCGTTCTAAAGCATTTTCAATAGCTTTTGCCATTGGGCCAAAACAAGTCAGTGCATCAGATTTCGTTGAAGAAAACAAAACGGACCAACGAGCAGACAAGCTTAAATCGATTCAAAAAATGATTTAGATATTGATTCTGAATCGATCGATATCATAAAGGGGGGTTTTTCACAAGTCCTTCTGGATGTTCCACAGACACCCACAAACTTAATATAACCTTTTACTACTACTAAAGGTAGTATTAATTTACTACAAAATGATGTACGGAAATGAAGTATCGCCAAAATTTACTGTTTATAGTGTAGTGCACTAAGTAGACGTCGTATTTCCTTTCAATTAACTTCAGTTTAAATTTGCTATTACGTGTCCTTTTCAGATATCATAATCCGTTATTAGGGACACAAGCTTTTTCGAAGGTAACATAGTTTCCTTTTATTGGAAAATATTAGAATTTGGACCATGTTAATTTTGAGTATCTTCTAACATGAGGCATCTCTTGAAAATAGCATACATAATAATTTTTGAGTCAATAAGGTTGCATTAGGCGAAATGGTGTAGGGTATCTAATGGTCGGCCTTGAACCAAAATATTGTATATTTCCTAGACATTACAGTCTTTTCGTCATGGGCTTAGTCAGTGTTACGGCCGCATTCCGTAAAGCACAAAACTTGATATAAAATCCCTGCTCGGAGTGCCTTAAATTATGTGAATTGATGTATTTGTTGTTGTAACTCTTCAAGTTTTCAAACAAATCTCTAGACATAAGTTCAGTTGTTTTCTAAAGATTAATTTTGAAAATGTAGTACACTCGATAAACATAATTCGGATTTAATTTAAGTCGAAATTAAAGATGACAAAAATAGGCAAAATTTAAATTTATTTTTTATTTCATTTTTTTTTTGTTTGACTCCACCCCAAGTTGTTTCACTTGCCACACTTTATTAAATTTTCCATTCAACTTGTACTTTAATATACCAGAAGAGACATCAAAGTCAATGACCATTCGTTATAAATAATTTATCCTGGAATTTGCACACCTACCCAAGTTTGTGTATAACGTGTGCGCGAACACGTCTATATGTACGTATGTTGTGTGTTGTCTATACAATTACACATGTTACAAATAGTTGATGATTGAGCAAAAAAAGAAAGGTTTAGTATTTTATATACATTTTTTTTTTTGGCTTTTTTTTGCTAAAACTAAGTTATGTAATAAAAAAAATTCATATAAATTATAGTGAAAACCTTCGCAAACTGCACATTCACCGCAAATACACTTACGGAAGCTACTATGGATACGTTTATGTGTATGTGATGGAGTGCAAGAGTGATTGCGCAGCCCTTCACCCATTGGGGACATCAGATGTAAATCATTAGAACGAGAAAGCGAAAAAGAGAAAATAGTTATACAGATATAGATTTAAAAATAAAGAAAAAAAAACTTTTTCTACATTATTTATGAATAGACTAAATATACAAAAAAAAATTTATTTTTTTATGAAATTTAAAAAAAAATGGAACGCTTGCAGTTAGTTGCAGAAAGAATTTTACAAAATTAATTGGAAATTTTACTAAACGATCGAGAAGAGAGCAATGGTTAATCGAATAATTGCTTTTGCTAAGAAATTTAATTATTTAAAATTTTATTTTATTGTGTTTACTAAGGGCGTTTTTCTTTTGTAGACTTAAATAAGCAAAAGTTATAATGGGCAGTCATTAAATACTCTACACCACATCACTTAATGCAATTAATCATATAATGACATTTCAAAATTTCATATAAGAAGTGGTCGTAAAGTGGGTCGATCCGAATCATTCCCAAAAGCCTTCGTTTTTGACCCAAAACTCTGGTCATCAAATTTTATGAAAATAATTCAAAAATTTGCGACCTGTAGGGGATATAGCCAGAAATCAGATGGACATATGGACGGAGAGAAAGAGAAGTTTAGTTAAATCGATCGGTATAATAGTAGGTCACTTTATCTCAAACCCTTGCGTATGTTGTATACATCCTCACAAACTTAATATACCCTTGTATCCAAAGTGGTATAGGGTGCAAAAATGAAATTTTGTATAATTGTTTGACCTTATAAATATTCGAGGTACATGTAGTGTCAATATTAGATTCTTACTTGAATTTAGTTTTTTTGTATGCGTTTGCCGCACATAATTTCAAATAAATATTTCACAACAGTAATCGCAAGAAATGCAGAGAGTAATACAAACTTATTTTATAAATATCATATACAGGTAAAATAAAAATTTTATTAAACCTAAAAGAATTGTACATTTTTTACCGCTTACCCTCTAATTCTTCTTTTCCATTTCCACCCTTCACGTAAAATATCAAGAGAGAACAACAAGAGAAACATTTGCAAAGTGTTATTGAATTTGTGTAATAAAAATTTAATAAATTGCCAATATTTCATGCGGATGAGAGCATATCGCATACTCGCCAAATATTTTTATTCATATTTAATTGGAAATATTTTTTGTATAAAAAAAAAATATTTACAAAAAAAATATTTCTTAAATGTGAAGGAGATGATTTAGTTTCCCTTGCAAATGAACGTATTATCTACGAGTATGGGTTTAAAACTTTAATCCGGCAACAACGTATAGTAGGCAAGTATAGATCATTATTGAAAAAGTGGAACCCTTCCTATGTTTCTTAATTGTTTTTAATAATGAAATTTTGGAGCGATTCATATGGAGTCATAAAACAAATTTTTACTCTATTAAAAAAGCAAAAGAGAAGAAAAATTTAATTTTTAATAAAATCTGGGTTTCGTTCTATAGCAATATTCATATTCATTTATTAATTCATTCATACACTCATTTATATTCAATCACATTCGTTCACATTCATTCATTTATTCATTCATTCACATTCATTCATTCATTCGCATTGAGTCATTCGTTCACATTCGTTCATTCATTTGTATTCATTCATTCATTCAGTCATTCACATTCATATTCAATGGAAGAAGTTGCTTCACAAAAATTCTGAAGCATCTATCACGTTCATCATGCTTGTTGTCTTTTGACTTTCTTTTACTCTCGAGACAACAAGAAATTTTATTGTGGAAGCTTCTTCGAATAAGCCTACTAACGTTCATGCCAAAAGTTCTTTAAAGTTACGATGTAGAGTAGATATATTGTCGAAGACGAACACTAACATTGATTGATGTCGTTTTCTCTTTCTGCAGCTTTCATTTCATCGATGGTGCTTATCATGCTTCAACCAGTTGACCATGTAGATCCAAGGTTTCTCGATTGTTCTTGTGTACTTAATTTTGGATCAGCTTTGGTAATTTCATGGTTTCGTTGTCATGGAGGTCCTAATCGCCACCAGCAAACCATCTGACCGTTGCATTAAATCTGCCATGAAAATGAAAAAGGATGCAATGATGAATATGATTATTTGAAAGCAACGAAAAAACTGTACTTTTTAGATCATTTTCAGCAAAGATTTATTCACCGGACGCTGTAAAACGTATACATGTTTCATTTTCAACGATAGATGCAGAGCAGAGAAAGAAACAAATATTGTTTGCAAATTATTGCTCACTTATGGGTACCTTCAATATGTACATTCTACGATGTCATTTATATGACACGATATACGATTAATATATATAGAGTGAACGGCTCCCTACTCCATGTTCTAATGAAATATCGCAATCAAATTTGTCGCAGATACTAAAGGATTCGATCCCTGCCAAATACAGCTGCTTTCTTGTACGGAAGGTTTGAGATAGAAATACAAGCTACAAGACAAAACCAAAAATTCAATATAAACGCTATCCTAAAATATACGATTTGTATAAATAGAAAATACAGCTTTTTATTTTAATTGTTATCCTTTCAATGAATCATAACATATATATCATAGGTTTATTGGTATAATAGCACATCGGGAAAATGGTCTCCACAGCGTCCGGTTGCCTCACAAGCGCAGTCTATAATTAATAGATCAATCTTTGAGAAATTGACATTAGAGCGATAAAGCTTTCTTGTTTCCTCCTGTTTTTCCTTGCCAACATAAAATGTTGAATAGTGATGGTGAGCTCACAGCAGATTGAAAGTCTTATATTCATTTAATTCTGAAATTTAGAATTAATTAAACCCTGACTGAGTCAACTCCACACTTTTCAAAATATTTTCCAAAATTCGAATTAATTAATAAGATTATTTTTATGATGCAATATTATATGAATACATCATATATTAATAATTAATAATTATAATATAAACAAGGATATAATAAAGAAATATTTAATTATTAATTAAGTATATAATTCATGCATTTATGACGGTGTTTATAGAAAGTTATTAACAAACTGTCTGATATTTTATTATTTATACTCCAGAAAAAGATTATCTTCGATTTTGGGATTTTATATTCTTCTGCGCAAACTCACCTCAAAAAAGTGGAATGAAAGTGACTAACGCGGACAGGGCATCATTGAATGTGGACTATAAATTATATGCGGTAAACAGAGTTTAAATTGAGACATATCAACGTTAGAAATGTTCAGTCTGATTACGGGTTACGTCTTTTAAACGGATGACGCACGGCAAAACCGTAACGGAGTAAAATAAGGCGTAAAAAGAAAAGTGAAAGTTTAAAAAAAAAAAAACAAAATCACAAATTTTTTTTTTTACATCATTAAATTGTAAAATTTAAAAAAGAACTTCTTTTATTTAAGTGTTTTATGAAAAATATTTAAGAAAATATGTATGTTTTTTAAGCGCGTTAGACTTAAAGGTGTTGTTCATTTTTTTTTTTTTTTTTAAAGAGATCTTTCTTTCATATTTCATTCTTTACCGGTTCAAGTGTTTGTCAAGCACTTTTCATATGCTTTGACAAAGGCGGAGGGACTTGAGAGTACCCTTCCGCGTACGAGTCAAGGTCGTTTAAAATTCTATGCTTGACAGTGAAAATTTCATTTTTACTGTAAACACTGATTATATATTGTTGCTTGTGTGTGAATATTGCACTTGTGTGTGAGAATTTTAAAGCATTTCTTGCATTCCTTTTTTTTTTTGCTTTGTTCTTTTGTTTTATTATGGACTTCTCCTTTTTCTTCATCTACGAACGGAGCCGCATTTGTGTTAATTACTACTATTGTTGTATTGTTACAATTTAAAGCCATTGCAGCGTAGAGATTTTAATTGTGCTTCTACACTTGCAACAGCTGAGACTCTATAAACAGCGGGAGCATATACAGATGTATGTAAATATATAAATGCATACACATATATACATATAGAATATATATATTTATGTGTATTTCTATATATGTCTTGTTTCTTTTGACGTTAAGTTTTTGTGTGCTTGTTGTTATTGTACTTGAGCTCTTTTGCTAGAGAAAAAATATTGTAAATACATATATAAGAAATAGAAAAAACCTACTCGAGTAATAGGGGCAATGGAAAAACTACCTGAAAATGTATACGCGATTACTGCTATAAGTTTAAGCACTACAACTACAGACCACTGCAACAAAGCTTTAAAACGTTAACAACACTGAGCAACAAACAAAATCAAACTACAACAACACCTAGTGAACACTGAAGGTTACTAAAGTGTGCTGTAGAAATGAATGGGTTTTAAATACACGAGCATCGAATAAATAAGAAGAGGATGGGTATGCTTTAAGATTAATTTCATTGTTTGTGTATTTGCCAGTATATGTGTGCATCCATAAGTGTATACTTGTGTGAGTATTTGTGTTTATTTTTCACATATAAATGTACGCGCAATTAAGAATACATTGTTAAGCATTTTCCAGGGGGGCTGGAGGAAACACGTCACGTGCCCTTGTTTGCCTTTTCTCCTTAAGGAAGTTTAGCAAGTGAAAATCCCTCGTTATAAAAGAAAGCAAATATAAATTAAATTTGCGTTGTTTTTTCTTTTTTGTTTTTTTTTCTTGTTTTTCCATTCGCATTTTTATTAAGTGAAGTGAAATTTTAATCTTCAAGCATTTACCAAAGCAAAAGGTTAATATTTTCCCTACGAACAGCTTAAGCAATACTCTTTTGCAGTCACTTCCATTCTCTTGTTAACTAACTAATTGCCAACGCTGGTGATAATTATCTCAATCGTTGAGGCAATACACGCGTTTTGTTTCATTTTGTTTTTTATGCGTTTTTGCGTACATTTGCCTGTTTGCTAATAAAAACATTCTGTTCGCATATGTACGTAAAAGAATTCTCACACTTTCCCATTTAGTGACGTTAAGTTCCATGTATGGTGTTTAGTTACTTTTTCATTCATACGGTTTTACGTTAAACACATCTTGACCACATTTTTCCTGCTTTTCTTTTTGAACGTTGTTATAAAATATCACAAAATTAACATTACGCCTTGCATAAAAGTGTTTAAAGTATTATGAGTTTTCTCCTTTTCTTTTTTTTAATTAAAAAAAAAAAGAAGAAAATATGAAACATTTGCGAAGTATTTTGCTTTAGTGTTTCGATAGGCAATCCATTGCAAGCGTTAGTTGGCAATTAAAAGGAAACTTTTTCATAATTAATCCGAAGTTTGCAAAAGGTCGAGGATTAATTTCTTAGGATTACTAACTTCTTAACTAGTATGAGCATAGCAAGCAAGGAAAACTCTTTCAATGGAATTGGGAGTCCACTACTGCTACTACTGCTACCACTACTATTACTGTGTTTGCTGCAGCTTGTTGCAGCTTGTTATACTGTGAATAGCATTAAAAAAACAAGTTTATGTGTGTGAATTTTAATTGAAAGCAAATGAATATTTTTAGGCATTATGTAGTTGTCTTCTTGCTTCTTTCCTTATAATTTCAAATTGCAGTTAAGTACCCCCTTGCTCCCACTCAGACGTTCGGCACTCATTGCATGCGGCTCTTCTTTGTGCAGGTGATCGATCGAGTTGGTTATCCTGATATCTTTTGCGCCCATATTTCGACTTACAAAACTTGTGGATATTTAGCAAAGCCATTCTTGCCTTCGTAATATCCTTACATCCCGGATTGCTATCTAGCAATCCGAAGCATCCAATCGTATTACTACTTCTGTGATTCCCTCAATGTACATAGATTTGTTGTAAGGCTTAGGCCTCTTTAGTGGTTGAATGCTTAGTAAAGAAATTGACAAGCAGATCACTGCCGATGCTTTCGATAGCTTCTCCACGGAAAGTTCTCGTCGCTGGGGAATAGAGATAAAAGATTGTAAAGATTGTTATTTTTCCTATTCGAAAATATTATTTGTATCTATTGTCAAGGTATGCCACAGCGGCTATTCCAGGCGCTCTTACCTTCGATGTTTATATTTCCCCGCATTAATAAGAATCCTACCGCCCGATTAAACGTTGTAAGTCGACTTCTTTTAGTTCAATATTCTAGTTCCCGTTATATTTTCCACCAATCTTAACTAAATAGTCATTCGATTAGCATAAACTATAACTAACCGGACGGTTTCACGTCAATTAAAATTAAAATTTCTAAACACTATGAACCGGCCTATTGCTTATCGTCGTCAGTCTGTTCGGACGGTTAACTAGAAAAACCACGCCAAACCGGCGTCCCTACGGGCAATTCACTTAAGGAGGTGTCAACTGACTTCATTTGGGTCTCGATTGCAAGCATAAAGTATGCAATCCTCTGCAGTTGTTAACTAATAATGCATATAAGAAAAGTTAACAATACCTGAAAAATAGCTTAAACTACACTTAACTAATAATATACATAGGTAAAGGTAACAATAGGTAAAAATAGCTTAAACTAAATATGGTAAATATGGTATGGTAAATGTGGTAAATACGGGTTATACAATTATGCCTACGTATTATACGCGTACATCTTGCGACTTTGGTCCTCACAAGATATTGACGTAATATCTACATCAATAGCCAATTCTCTTGTCGTTTACAGCGTTTTTTTTTTTTTTTTAGAAATTTTGAACAATTTGATGCTACTACTACTGGACAAATTACTGACATGGTTACGAGTAAAAATAGTACCTAAGCCCTATTCGAAAATGTATCTTAAGGCGAACACAACTGTCGAAGTAATTCATTTATTTATTTATTTACTCATTTCTGTATACAATAAAGATTCAACCGGCTTAAGCAGCACTATTAAGATGAAAGGCTTCAATTACGACTTTATAGAGAACAGCATTTTCGCAGCACTTTTAAGCTTAAAATATTAACGAGCGCACCTAAGTTTAAAGGTCAAACTATGACACTATAGTAAAAAGTATTAATCAGAAGAAAACATAGAGTTAAAGTAAACAATACAATATTTGTCTTTGGCCTTAAAGAGTTAACAATCACAAAATGTGTGTAACTATACATATAAAACTACATATATACATATACAGTATGGTCTACCGCAGTCAGATTCAAACCCGCGCGTTCGCGCTTAGGCCAAAACACATGAGTGTTTCATCAAAATCAAAAATTGCGGCCTGCAGGTTGAGCACAAACTTCGATCTAATTCCGAAAGATATTCTGAATCGGCCGGTAAAGCACAAATTGCTTCTACCTCAAGTCGTTTTGAATGTTGCATGCGTCCACACAAACGTAATACACTCGTGTACATTTCTATTTCTACATTTGTCACTTATAGTATAGGCATTTTCCATATTTGTATTAAGCAATTTTCACTGGTACTTAATCTGGAGAATCGAGTCTCTTTACACTACGTTCCGTCCGTGCAGTTGAAAATAAAACATGAACTTGGATCCCTTGCCCTCCATGTGTAAACAAGAAGAGTTTGTATAAAAATTTGAATTATTGCGGATCATAAAAATTATTCAACTGTGCTGTTTAAGATGGCTTTGAAAGCGATATTCATTATACATACTTTCTTGCCAATAACTTGAGCTAAAGGATAGATACCTTTTGTGCATGGTGCATAGTTCAAATTGCTTTAACAAAGAGAACAGAACGAGTTGCGTTAATTGCTTATATACGAAGATATGTTTTCAACTTTAGCAGTTTTCTATAAGTATCAGTTGTTTAGAAGTAACTGCTGCTTTTGATGGGTAGACATATGGATTAATTTGGAGACATTTCAAATGAGAGAAAACATTGTATTGAATGTATGGTTTAACATTAATTTCTCTTCTTCTTCCAATACTTCGCGCTTAGTTTAAAGTCAAATATTAGTTCAAGTCAAATTTTTGCTTAAAGAATTTGAAATTACTTTGGTGTAGACTTACATAAAGAGACAGAAAGATTACTGCTTGTAAGAATAGCAGAAGAAACTATACCTAGATTCCATTCTGCAAAATGGAATATCGTGAGCGATTGATTGCAGCAACAGCGAACGCAATGAACTTTAGGAGTCTTTGCACCATTCTATTGCGGGAAAAGTATGAGAAAAATCCCTACTGTAGTTGTTGATGATTAGTAGCGTCCTTTTTGCTACTACCACTTTTAACGGATAAAAATTAAAAGTATTTAATTAGAATTTACTATAATCTAAATACGAACTCTTTTCGTAAGTCCAAAACCTAAATAAAATTTAAACAGTAAATACATTTCAATCAATAATTTAGTGTTTACTACTATTACTACTTTTAACAGCTTTATTGGATAAAAGGTACAATTATTTAAACTTACTTAATACACTATGATGTAAATACGAATTCTTTTCGGAAACCAAAAATCTAAACAACAAAACAAAACTTAACCAGTAAATATAGTAGAGCCCACAACCACGAACTTGTTTTCTCTATCTAACGCAACAGTGTGTTAAGAGTTGAATTGAACTAATGAAAACTTCTGCGCACATGTATCCCTTCAAAAAAAAAGGATTATTATTAGGGTTTACCCTCCAAACGCAACCGAACCTTCTTCCAAAACAAATTTACTTTACAATCCAGCCCTATTTATTTTCAGTTGAGACGACTTCAAGTTAAAAGTTTTTCAAAATTTAAATCTGTTTTGTTAAATGCATGGTTTAGTCTTTTTTAGACGCGGCCTTTTTCATTTTCTTTTCTTCCAAAGTTAAATTGGTTTCCCTTCCAGAGACTATGTACTGTGTAGACAGACACAACATGCACGACTTTTATGTTATTTTCAGAGAAGTCTCAATTCAGTCGCGTATATACTCCTTGCCATTTTACCCAGTTGTGTTTTCATTGTGATCACAAACACGTAAAATGAAATGATTTGTTAGGCCTTTAGCGATAACACGTCATTCTGTCTTGATTCTATTTTCCGCACATTTTTTTTTTTTTTTGGAAAACATCTGCCTGCTCTCTGTTTTAGAAATGTAATAAAAATAAAAAAAATAAAAACTTTTTTTTACTTACTTATTTTTTGGCAGAAGAATAGAATGAGTAAGCTTTGGCTCTTGCTTTCATTGTTATAAAACTTTAAAAAAATTTTTAAGTTATTCCACCTATTTCTTTTGTTTTTCTATTTTCAGTTATTTAATTAATATAATTGAAGAGAAGAAAATATGGCGGCTGTCGCTGATGTAGGATTCGTAAGCATTTAATGAAAACTTTTTTTGAAATGTTTGAATTTTCTAAGCAAACATTTCAATTTGATCTACAAAATGGCTGGCGAGAGATCAATACATCATCAGCGACGGCCACCTGACGTTGAAGAAGCTCTTTCCTCAATGCTTTGGACACCATATGAACGCAGTTCGACCGACACCTCTTCAGAAGATGAAGATGAACGTGTTCAATATGATTTGAAATCATCTTACGTTAGTTTTTGTACAGACTATCCAGCAAATAGTACTTATGCGGCATTAGATACTGAATATGTGACTTTTATACCAACATCAATGGCTACGTCAACTACAGCCAATGCTCCTGAGTTGTCCGATTTCACATCGACCGCAGCAAACACATGTTATTTTACGCCTGCTGCTGAAACAATCTATGTACCGTTGGCAAATGTTGCAACACCTTTAGTGCCTTTATCATCCTCCTCTCTTATGCTAAATACACGCACGTCAGCCATTACTAATTACTGTAACGACGATAGTACATTAAAGATGAATGCTGCTGCACATTATTCTGAAAACCCATACTATCATAAACTGTCTAGTACAAGTAACGACAACATTACGTATACCCACACAGAGAATACTGTTCCTGGTGCTACTAGACAGTCAAATAAGTCTTTACATTCACGCTATGCAGCGATATCGTCGCTAACAAAATGGTGGTCACCCACGGCTAATACTGCCGCCAATAGTGGGAGCAGTAGTAGATCAGCAACAACTATTACAGAGTCGTCGTCAATAACGGCACCAATATCTTCATTAACTTCATCATCAAATAGTATTGTTAAACAACCGCCGTCTTATGAATCGTTGTATGCAACAACAAAGTTATCACATCACAACAAACATCAGCACTTGCATCTTTTCAAACCAATGTTGAATAGGTTAAAATCAAACGTTACCTCAATTACTCAGACTCGTCGTTTAACAGATTTAACGGAGACAACAGCGGAGATGATGATAATACAACAACAACAGCAGGAACAACAGCGTAGGGCAAATATATCTACAAATGCTTATTACAATACCGAAAGTAATTTTGTGCGTTCATTTACCGATGATTTTATAGTTGAGGTAAGACGCACTTCATACCTTTACTCTCTACTTATCTTATTCTCTGATTTTTGCTTAAATTCTCGTAACAATGATTATCACAACTTTTGCTTGTGCTTTCGTACAGAAGGCTTATGAATGCATTATCTATTGCATTGTATATCATATATTAATCAGACAGTTAGTTACTGTAACTATACGTTGCTTACATATAATTAAATATTTATATGCATTTAAATTCTCTTTGTTCTAAAATTTGTAAATAAATTCAAATTTCAAATGATTTATTTATAAAGCCTACACAACGCACACAGACGTGCATTCACATATACGTTACATGTTTATATGTATTACATACATCGATATACACAAATGTATGTATGTGGTAGGTAATAAAAAAAGTTAATTCTTATCTGCATGTATTTATATGACAGCAGGGTATGTTAATGTGTTTTTATGATATCCAACGACTTGTACATTAGGAATTTCATTTAAATCTATTTTCCTTATCTAACTGATATGCCAGCATTCTGGGTCAAGTGAATGTCAATGTCTAACTACGTACATGTAAATAATGTTTTGCTTTATCTGTCACATATTTATGTTTTCGTCTGATTATGTCGGCGAATTATTTAATTTCTTTGCGTCAAAAATGAAATTCTATAATTTCTATACCTTACACTACTTGTAGTACAAAGGTCCGGATATAGTAGCCAAGAACACCAAAAACGACATGAGATAGATCCACCTTTTATTGGATCGATCTAAGCTTACCTGCCTTAAGAAATTCATAGAAATTTTCATGGAAGCATTTTTAACTCTTTCTACACTTCCTTCACTACATCAATTCTTGTATGTCAAGTTTGTTCCGACGTATAATACACCCAGAAGGCCCCAAAGTAACTCGACAAGCTTGTCTGTCCATGTTAACTCACAGACCGCAATTTTTGAGAAATTTTAATGGAATTGGGTGCACTGCTTTGACCCAAGGACGAGATGGTACATTGCACTTTCCCGACCACTCTCCATATAACGTCTTATTTTGAAAGGTTTTAAAATTTCTCGAAAAAACCCGTTAAGCAATAGTATTTCGGCATTCTAAATTGGTAAGAAAACTTTGATTCGGCAGTGTAATTTTTCTGAATCTCCTCTCACGT
Organism: Glossina austeni; assembly: GCA_000688735.1. NCBI lineage: Eukaryota > Metazoa > Arthropoda > Insecta > Diptera > Glossinidae > Glossina > Glossina austeni. Next base: position 647,539 of record KK502474.1, on the reverse strand, counting down.
AACCGTTCCCACGAAAATTAAAACCTTGCGTGGTAGAAACATTTCATTTTCAATATTTCATGATGAAAATTGGTTCATAATAGTAAAATCTTAAAGAAATCTACCTTACCGAGTTTGGACCAGGTAGATTTATTTTTTGAATATCACCGCATAAAGGATTTTCATGAAACGTGAAGTCGCTCTTCTTATTTGCAATGCGAACCGATAACTGCACTTATTTTAACAACGGCTTCAGCTTTTTTATATTTTATATCAGTTGTAGTTCTGAGTATATTAACTTCGTGCAAGTCCGTCCTTTCTTCTAATGTTCGAAATCGAAAGTTGTGAAATATTGCGCGAAAGCTGTTGCAGAATTTCAATATAGTTTTGAGAGTTTCGCCCACCTCCTCACATTCGAATAAAACTTGAAGGAAGGAAGCTCTCGTATTTATAAGGTATTCTATTTGGGACATCCCTTATTCTATTGGATCGATACAAACGTTTTTGAACTGTGCTTTACTATATAATTTTATAAAGGCTTTAAGAAATTGAAACCTTGAAAAGATATCTTAAGAGTGATATTAGGGCTTCTAGTGCTCAGCAACTCTGGGCAAATAATATCCAAAAATTCAAGGGCTACGCATAGATCTTGTATCTCTGTTTGTTTGTTCCAAATGGGTTATTGAAGTTGATATTTTAAGAAACTTCAGTGAACTTTTTCCATTGCAAGAGTATTTGACAATATATGGCCGGCATTTTTGGCTTACACCATTAAGTCCATTTTTTAAAGCTACTGAAATTCTAATAAGAGTGGACATATTAAAAGACAGCCTGACAGTCGTGTAGGTATGGATAAATGGAATTTTAGGTTAGGCAGGAATATGCACTTTTTCACTTCTTCCATATAACACAAAAGGATATTTTGTACAATAAACCACAACCGTTAGATAATTGTACTAACAATCAAGTAACAATTTTGAATAATCCAATGCGTTCTGGCACGTAATGAGTAGTTTCAAATAATATGTAACTACCCTATCTTAAAATTTATTTAATAACAGCTTTTATTTATAGACCCGTTATAAGCTAGTGTCACGTCAGTAAAAAATAGAGCATTGTACGCACTATTTAAATTTACATCATGTGTGTTGATTACATGCCATGTCTGTGTTTAAATAAATCCAACGTACAACGTACATAATAAACACATACATGTAAATATGTAAACCAACTGTGTATAAAATACAAATGCACCTTACAGATGGCTTAATATCTTTATATATGAGAACAAGATATCAGTATAATTCGTATCTGATCACTTGGAGAACTGTGATAAGTTCGCAGGTTCATAAATTATTAAATGTTTACATTTATAAGAAATAAAAACAGTCATGGCCCACAGTTAAATCCCCTACACTGCCGTGGAGTTATGAATATCAAGGTTTTTAAAATAAGACTTTATATGACAAATGGTCGAAAAACTGGTCCGATCCTGACCAGCTTCAATAGCTTTTGGCCTTGCATCAAAATACGTCGGTGTATCAAATTTACTGTTGGTTCTTGTAGGTGGGTAGATAGGCGAACACAAAGAAACCAAATGGACAGATGGCAGACACGTTTATATCAAAAGTCATCCTGGATCCGTCGGTATAATAAAGAATGAGTCTATCTCATCTTCTCGGTGTGGCATATGTCCACACAAGCTCAATTGCTACATGCTTGTACCACAAGTAGCGTAGAGTATCTATATAGGCTCTAAAATATTTTCAAACCCCGTATACTCACTTCATCTATTTATTTGATATTGTAAATTTATGGGAGCCAACTAAAGCTGCCTTTACAAACCAGCTCAATATTTTTGAGAGAAGTTTTTAATATGCAGTCAACCTAAACGGCCAAATATTTGTTGTATTCGCATATACTTCATAAACAATTTTTTTAGTTTTTTCTAACAAATTTTTTTTTTTTAGTGTTAAGTAAAATATTAAATTTACGGTTGGTCTAACATATAAATTGGTTTCGGGGACGCGGTGCATAAGAATACATATAAACTAATTTATTTTCTACCCTCACTACAAAATTGACTTATTAGTATTAGTTTGTAAGTCTAAGCATGTGCGTGTCTTCTTACACAAGCGAAACATAAAAATATATGTATACGTGTTGTTGTCTAACTTAAAAAGCGGAAAATTGTAATTGTAGTGTTTTGAAAAAAAAATACCAAGAATTATTTTCATGCCGGTGCTTGTCTAGTTAGAAGGTGTGTTGAGTCCTTTCGCAAAACGCTCTGAGCTTTAGGTCATACATTCGTCTGTTCCATAACTAACAATTTTTTAGAAAGAAAATAAATTTCCTTTTACAATATGAAAAATTAATGAATGCTCCTTTGTTGGGAAGCAAATAAGAACAGATATTATTATAAGTCTTGATAATAGATTGACTTATGGTGATTTGGCTGGAACTTTAACGATAGACACGGCATGCAAACTACGGATTTTGCTACCACGCATCTCTAAAAAAATACCGGGAATGTTTGAAAATCCACATTATATATTTTCACTATTCCTTCTTCTGCAAAACAGGTTACACTGGCCCTTGGAATCCACTTCTATTGGTTTCTTCTGTCAATTGTCTCTTCTATTCATAAGATCACTGTTCCCGAAATGTTATCAATGTAATAAAAGTGACCTGATATACATGATATTGTTGTGTACATTCTATACATTTTCCCCGAAAGAATACCGGGAATATTTGTGTCTAAAATATGTTAATTTAAAAGTTTATTTATCTAATTTTATAAAAAAGTAAAAACACTTCAGTAGGGCACGATCTGCCATTAAATACTCTCGACCAGTTCGGTTAACGTAGTTATTCATACAACAACTTTTGGAAATTAGGCCTTGTTTTGGCAGTGGTCGAAATAATCAAATCCGAGTCGTTTTCCATTGCGTTTGCTTTTGGGTGAAAACATGTCATTTTAGCAAAATATACCATTGCCACCAATAAGTTGAACACAAGAAAACAAGATTAAGAGATGGACAGACGGGCTTAGATCGATTCAGGAAATGAGTATGAATCGATCAGATTATCAAAAGGTGGATCTATCTCAGTATTAAGCCCCTTTTGGATTTGCATACATTCGCGCACGCTCATTATGTCCTTGTACCACAAGTGTGTAAGGTGTAAGGTGTAAGGCATAATAAAGCATGTTTCGGTTGAAACATTGCATTGCAAGTAAATGCTTAAACTAATCATTGAAAATCTTTTTTTGGGGTTTCCCCGACAAACCGTTAAATTTCTTTTCACATCAACGTGATGTCAAAGAAGTACAGTTATGCAAATGCTTAAACTTGTTATTGAAATTCTCTTTATCTATATCTTCTTTGCGTCTTTGCAGGGCTTTCATATCAACATAGTGTCCTAAAAATCTTAGATAAGGTAAACTCAATTTCATTAGGGATAGTTTTTTCTTTATGACTTCCAAAACTCGCTAAAATCAAAGTTTAGGTAAATTACATCTTCAAGAATTTTCGGGGACTTCATTCAGCGTTTCTCCGCTGCACTCAGATGAATTATAGTCTTTCCAGAAGTAAATGAGTGAATGAGAGTTTAAATGAGTGAAGCGGCCTGAAGTTTGGCACAACTTTTACGTAGAGATTAGATTCGGAAAGATGTTCAACAGACAGACAATCAATATCAGCTTCTTTTTTGACACTTTGGAGTGGTTTACAGTTTCGCAACAATTCGTAAACGACATTATGGTAATCAAAAGCACGTTAGAACATTGTGGTAGGGCACGGTGCAACATCAAATACTCTATACAACTTCGCGAAACTCACTTTTTCATGCACATCATATAATGAATTAAATAAGGCTTTATATGGGAAGTGTCGGAAGGATCGAAAAAATAGTTTTATCCGACTTAATTTTAATACATTTCCTGCCTGGGCCAAACACGTTGGCGTATCAAATTTCACCACCATTTCTCAAAAATTGCGATCTAGAGGTTCAACAAAATGACACCAGACGGACAGACATCAGACACACTGATTGGGAGGCAGAAGCCGGCTTGCGTTGCTTAATCGTTGCACTGATAGACTTAGGTTGTTCGCCGATGTACGGAAACTGAATTGGATCGAAAGCAATTTTTTCAAGTTTGTCTTCAATGGTTCATATACGTTAGCGCCTTTTAAGAAAAAGCATGTTCTTAACCTGAAATGGGTGTTACGGCCCAAACATCAAATAACGGATCCCCGAAATACTCTCTCAAGCCTAAGTTCTGATGACCTAACACCACTGCTTTGACTTTGCTTTTCATAAATTTCCTTATAAACTCGTCATCCCTGTAAAAGTTTTTTAATACATCCAACTACTTCACTTATGAAACTTCATTAGAGGCACAGAGCTTGAGGCAAGTTTTTCTAGTAAAAAATTTGTCCAAAACTGAGAAGAAAACCTAGAAGTGAATTGCATTGGACAGTGCAGTACTGGTGGGAAGGAAAAAACATTGCAAGCTTTAAATACAAACATTGTGTGTTTTTTCTAATCAACAACGTTGCAATTACCTTATCTTTTTAAATGAATCTGTGCCATTCTCAACAATACCTTCAATAACAACTCTCAATTATTTAATATATTAAAAAAAACTACTCCAACAAAAAAGCATATTTCGAAAAAATTATTATCAGCTTAATTAATATAGTCGTTTGGCTAAACAAGGAATTGGAATATTGCGTAACGTAGTGAATATGACTAATGCGTGCCGAAAATCTATCCATATTCTCCACCAGTTCATACAAAAGCAGACTTAAACATTGTAAGCCAAAATCTTTAGGAAGAAACTAACGTGTCGATTACCAAGTATACTTCCGAAAGAGTAATATCCCTGTGGGATTTTACATTTTGTAAAGAATAACTAGGCAATTAAAGCCATTGAACAGTTATCAGCTGATTACTTTAAAGTTCTGAACGTTTAAGTTATTTTATGGCGACTCTCATTCCCATTTAATCTGGCACCATTAGGCCTTTATCTTCGAGATTATTTGAAAGGCAAAATGCATGCCAACTACCTGAGCAAAATTCAATCCCTTAAGAAGAGCTTTCGAAATGAATTCGAGCGATAGAACTATATTGACAAGACTCGCAAAGCGTTCTAACTTTTGGAAGAGGGAGAACAGCAGGAATCACAGAAGGAAAGCTACTTGTGATCAAGATTGTGTAAAGTTTGCGCCCGAGATAGACTTTAGACAGATCCACCTTTCACTCTACCACTTCAAGGTCACTTTCTGACCGTGAATCGATTGGAAGATTCACTTTTTGAATCGACCCAAGCGGCCTACATGTATTCTTGTATTCAGCCTAATTCATTTTGTTTCTGATACTTATATTCTATGATACGTACGGATATTGAGTTTGTACAGGTGTACACCCAGAAGGACTTAAGAAAGACCCAGCTTTTATTATACAGGTTGATTCAGTTGAGCTTGTCTTTTCGTCTGTCCGTCTGATATCTGCCCATGTATTGGCGTGTCCTACTTACAGGTCATAATTTTTGTGAGATTTTGATGGCATTTGGTACACCGATGTGTTTTTTGCCAGGGAGGAACGTTGTTGAAAATGGCTCGCATCAAGCTACTGTCTTTCTTTAAATGTATTAATCGAAAACAGTTTTCTATAGTATAACGATTAAATTAAATTACGTAATTAATATCGATGTTCGTTGTCATATATATTCTTGTAACTTTGGAAAATTTAACATTTTTTAAGCTCTTTTCTTTTTCTACATAACTAAATATAATTTGTATCTCTTATTTTATACCCAGCATTGTGCAGATGAATCACGTGTTGCGGCCACAAATGTTGATAAGCAACTTATCATAAATCTTCGCAATGCAGTCAGCGATCAAATCAACAGCTACAACAGCACTAACAACACACAAAAAAATCATTGTGAAATTTTCACAATGCAAAGTTTAACTAACGTTAAAAGAACGTCGATGAGTCATCATGTGGATACGAATGTCGGATCACAACAAAACCGAGAAAATGAAATCAACAACCATACTGGAGAGTTACAAGAACAGGTCACTCAACTACGAACACCAATAGAAAAAAGAGAAATGCTTGCATTAGCTTGCGCGAGAGACAGCAAACACAAAGAAGAGAAACATGAAAATGAACATGAAAATGATCAACAATATACAGACCTCGCATATGATTATGCGATTAGTTCGACGCGTTCATTCAATGGTGAAACATTAGGAACGGGTTACGTGCGGGATACATACGTTGCGCTACAGACGACTGACGGATTAGTTAACGTGCTTACAAATAATTCAATTAGTTTGACACCGAATAATAAATGTTTAGCCGAATTGGAACGCTTGTACGCGGAATTTCGTGCTAGCGAGCAAATAATCGAGCAACAACTTAAAGCTAAAGCTTACGATACTAGTAGTGATTCGAAACTTTTTGATACGGATTGCGCAAATATGCGTTTAAGTGTACCGGCCTCGGCGGAGGCATTTAATCGCAATGGCGTCGATTTAACGGTGAAACCGCATAATAGCTCGAATAGTGTCATTTTAACCACAACGAATAGTGTAACTGCTTTAACGACAAATGGATGCCAACATTCTCCTAGCTTAACGATACAAGTAAATCAAAATAATGATAAAAATACAATAAGCAACAATAATAACAACAATCGGTTTAACGGTAGTGGTAGTGACGCAAATATTAAATTATTGCAAAATCAAAATCAAAGCGATCAAAATGTTTTAGTAAATCAATCTAATGTAAATGTAACAGCAACAACAACAACAACCACAAAAACAAATGGTGTTAGTGTAGTGAATTGTAATTACGGTAATATTGGTAGCAATAATAAAAACAACAAGTATATTAGCAGTAATAATAATAATAATAATAATAACAATAATAGTAATAATAGTAACAATAATATTAATAATCACAATAACCAAAGCATAACAAGTTTATCGATAAATGCATTTAAATACATACAACAACAGCAGCAGCAACAACAACAAAATACAAGTATTCACGTAATAAATGGCCACAATTCAAAAGCAGCAGCAACAACAACAACTACAAAACATCCAACAAATAGTTCCGAAAATAATCAAAATTCCATCACTAGTTACTGTCATAGCGGCAGTAGTAACGACAGTGACAACAACAAAAACAATAATAGCAGCATTAACGACAATAGTATTAGTTTCAGTTTACTGCCTAATTTAAACACTAATAGCTGTGTAGATGATATAAAAAATGAAAATCGATTTGCAAATGACGAATGTTTTATCAGCAGCAGCGGCAACTACAACAACTATAAAAGCAGCAATAGCATTAATAATAACAAAGTGAATATAATACAAGTGAATGCAACCGCAACTATAGCAACTGTTTCCACAGCAGCACCAACGAATGTTACAATTGCAGCACCAGCAACAACAACAACAGCAATAATTCCTAAACGCACTTTTACCTCAACTGAATGCCAAACGGATGATATACCCACGGTAAAGTTACGTTCAACCGCAACATATGCTGCTGCTAATGCTTCAACGATTCCCCCACATTCCCAACATCGTGACCAAAGACGTCGCGAAAGACGCGAACGTCGTTATCTAGCGCACAATAATACATTATTGGGGCAAACTCCAACGGCCCTTGCTCATGGCCATTTCAGGCATGCACCAACGCATCCTCACCACCATCATCCACAGCATAATCATCATCGTTTATTAGAACGCCATTCAATGCCCGCTTCTCATTTGACTGCTTTGTTACATCCGGCCCATATGCATGCCGCCATGACTGGTAATCATTTAGCCTCGTTGTCCCACCAGTCAACACCCTCACCGCCCCCTCCGCCACCCCCAGCCGCCATGTTACGACCCATGTTACCGGATATATTGCATAATCATTTTCCTCCGCCCTATAGCGCTTTACCTTGCGGTGGCAGTCAAATGTCGAATGGCACAACGATAGCTTTAGCAGCGCCCCCACCATTACCGTCACCGCCACTGCACGGTTCAACCATATTAGGATCGTCATCGCCACCTCCATCTGCTTCGGCAGCTGGTACAACCATCCTTACGTCAGTGATATCAACGGTTCCTATGCCGGGTGCAACAGCAATTGTTAACGACGGACGTTTCACTTTACCGCTGCCCATTATACGAAGGTAAGCTATTATTGGTTAGATTTTGCGTAATTTAAGTGAAATATTGTTACGTGCAGTGCTTTATATTAGCCAAAAATAGTTATAACTGTAATACATTTTTGCACACAAAAAAAAGCAAAACCGATAACACTTTAAAGTATCATTAGCTAGCAAATGCTTTTAATTGAAAAATTTACAGCAGAGCGTAACATTTCTACGGTTCACACTATAAAATTAGTTTAAATGCGCATTGGATTACCTTGAACTTCATCTAGTTTAGATGCGTCTGCTATTAAAGCAAAATAATTTCCACTGAATTGTGGCCCAAATTATATGGACTCAAATGTGGATTTCAAAAACATATGCAATTATTTTTTAACGAAAATGACATCATTTTAATAACACACAAGTGATGTTATGTAAGAATAGTTTACATTATGATACTTAATATTAAGTGGAGCAAAGCGAACGCACAGTGAACGCTTATAATTATGTAGACGTTTAATTAAAAGGGGCCACAAGGTCTGTTTGTTTAAAAATATTCGTTTACTTTTGTTCGAAAGTTTTCGAATTTTCAAACATTGCACATTTGTTAATAAAAATTGTTTTCAATATTATCTTGTGTCCTTAGAGCTTTTCTTCGAGCCTCATTCCTCTTAATCTTAGCAGTTTCAGAGAAATTTTTTTCCAGTATTTATAAAGGAATCCACTAATGTACGTACACATTAAAAAAAAGTAAGCGAAAGATTCAAGTACACAAAATACAGTTTAACGTATCGTGCCAACAGAAGAGACATCTCTGTTTAACTTGAAATTTAAATCCGAGGAATTTTGTTGATAACTTCTCAGAACCATCCGTTATCTTGTTTAATTACGAAGAGTTTTGTTAATGTAGAAAATCATTTTTTAATTAAGTACTGAAAATATTAATTATACATCAAAATATGAAAAAAAGAACAAATATAAAAAAAATATTTAGTTTAACAATATACAGGTAGACTTTTGATAAAGTAAAAATTGTCACTTACTCTGAAAACAGCGAGATTTTAAGCTCTAAACAGGAGTAAGATTACAAGACAAAGCAAAGTTTTAGGCTAATTAATTCCACGTTGAACACGTTGATTTTGGAAAACTCACATAATGATCATGTGATATCTGTCGTATTGATCTGGGGAATAATACAATAAAATAGACCGTTGTTTCCATTGAAGTCGTAAGAACGATGAGAAAAAGGAAAAGGTCTGTCCATTCGTAGCATCCTAATTTCCCAATATGGTCCGAAATGGTCTCTGGAGCTGAATCACGCCTTTCCACAATCTCCAATATTGTTAAAAAAGAGGATATTGCTCTAACATGATGTCGATAGTATCGGCGTCGATCAAAGATGGTCGTCCAGAGTGTGATTTTTGAAATTTTTCCATTCGTCTTCTGCATGTTTTATCAGCAAACGATATCAATAAATTTCTATAGCATTTTTTTTGTAGCATTTTTTCCTTGTTGGAATTCGTACACAGTACAGTGGAACGCACACGCCGTTGCCGTGTATACATTGCTAGATTGATAATGATATATATATCTGGAATGGTGCAATAATAAAATGATTCTCATTCTCTTTGTATAAAAAACATTTAAATGCAAGTTAAAGATGGTTAACATTGGGCTCTTTTTGAGAATCTTTCCCCATATTAAAATGTGACCCGTTAAAATTACTTATATCACAATAAGAATATGAATTTTTTGTTGGGCTGGCTATGTCAAAAATATCGGGAATAGAAGATTCCAATAAAATTGTTGTCATATTACCTGCAGCGTGAATGAGCACAAGTAGAGTGTACATGAAACTAGATTAACTAATTTGTATCGCAATCGAACTATTGATTTTTTATAGGCGAGAATGAGTGGACTTGAGTTAAACAAATCGGGAATTTATTTATGATATACTGTTCGTTGCCTATGTGAGTTAAATCAAACTTTCAAGTAGAACACAGAATTAGGGGAAAGGAAAGAATAAATAGAGACTTTGATGTCAACATCATCTCTAAAACTTCTAAGCAAATGGTGCGTAGTAAGACATTTTAAGTCGGTTTGCCTTGCAAAATTAATGCCATTGCCACCAGTGATTTAACCAGTGATGATTTAACCACCCGTTCTTTTTTTTAAGTTTATTTCTAAAGTAAGTACTATGAAGATTTTCGATTAAGTGTATAAAGCATGAAAGGTGTAATACTGTGCTGTACTGGTCAGTGATTTATATTGACATCTAGTGATAATAGGAATAGAGAAGGCACTCATACGAAGTAGGCTGCTTTTCCTTTGCGAATTAAACAAAGTGGTCATGACACACCAAACCTCTGAGAAAGCTGACAAAGTATACGAAAACGGCCTGTTTCTTACCGCGGGTGCTGGCCATTGAAGTGATTAGACGTAGTGAACACTAACTCAACTTTATTTATTTTTCGTTTTTTGTATTAACCGTTGACGTGAGCGCACGTGTTTAGGGATCTGATAGTGAAATCAATTGAACATATGGGCCACTAACACTGCTGCCACTGGCCTTATCAGCCAATTTCTAAGGCCGACTTCGGACGCTAGTATCGTAGATAAGATTGGCGAAAGTAAAACGTAGCTGCAATTCTAGCGATTTAATGTACGTATGTGTAATGGTTTTAGGCTAATTAAAATGATGAAAAGAAATTTCACAGAGATGAAGAAATGATTTAAAGCATCCGATTACAGATGTTTATGATAATGTAAGAAAGAAACGATAAACAATGTGTACTCATTTTCATCTAAAGCCGCTAACCAGTTCTCTTAAGATTCTGCCGCTTAACGAAATGGTTTGGAAGCCGTAATGCTTAGTATTGCAAAACTTTCTTCCTTCCCATATAACCGTTTTATAAACACTCTAGGATACGGCTTGAAGCTATTTACACGTCGTTGTGTTTGATAGAATCACCGATTGATTAGACAAACCGCCTGAAGTAATATTTCCATTAATTGCGTCACACTTTCGCTTTTTGAATACGTACGTGTTACAATAGAAGTTTGCCTACTTGGTCTGCTATTCATGTCACTAATAGAATAAGAAATCAACAGGGATTTATTATTTAACGAGAAAGCTAAAAGCACTTCATTCCATTTTCAGGAGCTGAGTGCACATTGTACGAGGTCTAAGTGTTTGCATTTTCCATTGCATTTTTTATTTTTAATTTTAACACAAATGTTGCTGTCATATTTGCTCGACGCTGCTATAATTACAATATATTGAAAAATTATAATAAAAATAATAATAAAAATAACATTAATAATAATAATAAGCGCAACAAAAAGCAAACGCAGTGTATGCGATATAAAGAAAAGCTTCGCTTTGGAAAGAATTTTATGCGCCCATATCACATATGTGATGGGTATGAAAAGCGTTTAATTAGCGTTTGCTAAGGGTCGTCGAGTCTTCAAGGCGCTTTCGACAGGTTAAAACTCAGGAAAATATATCAGCGCAATTTCGCTTAGCAAAATTTCTTTAATGCTTTAAGCCTTGGCCTCTGGTCAAAGGAAATTGACTTTGATTGATATTTATTGTCAATTTATCCCTAATAAGATCGCGGATAAGCAGACAGTGAGATATCTGTACTATATATGTCTGAATTTTTGTTATTTGAAGTTTCCATAATGAGAGTGACCTAAGTGCACTTTCTAAAAAACGAACAGGAAATCCATTTTCATTTTTGAATTTGAAATGGTTCGTGACTTTATACATGAACTCTATTTTCACAAAAAATTCTGAAAAAACTGAAAAGAAAGCGAAATTCATTGAACGAAAAAAAGGCCTGGTAGGTCTGATGGTGAAGAACGGAATGCAAACACTGAAACGTTATAGGCCAACACTTAAGCTAGCTGCTAAGATTGTTAAAAAGGTTGAAGAAGATACTCTTATTTGAGATATTGATATCCCCCGCGCCGGCTTGCATCAATTAATGCCTGAATTGTGTCTTCGCCAGCTTCAACTAGTCAGCGCATCTTCAAGATCAAATTTACCGGATTAAAATTTTGCAAATCAGTTTTATCACTGCCCTCCTGTCAATGCATCTTCTCGGATGGGATAATTTTTTTTTGCTTGAACAGCATTTTTACCTTTTCAATACTAGTGAAATATGTCGAAAATGCTGCGTTTCACTTTCCATATTTGAAAGGGCATCAACGAAAAACTACTCCATAGAATCAATTGAACTTTTTCACAAGCAAACTTTGCGATATCAGATGTCAACATATATAATGATTATGCGGTTTAAGTGTGAAGTTGGTTAAGTCCTATGTAGCGAAAAATCACTTTCACGAACGAAATCACTTTCCGCACAACCTTATGTATTAATTATCCAGAAAGTTCCCAATTTTGTGCGATGGTTGCACAAAAGAATAACAAAACAAAACGGGAGAGGGAGTTGGAGATATATGTATACATATATATGTACATATAGGAAGAAATTCCACAAGAGTGGAAAGGGGGGGATTCTTGTCTTTATAATTTAATTAAATTAATGAAACCTTTGTAATTGTTCTCGTTGTTGAGTTATAGCTTTTATTACCGTTGCCATTGTTTATGACCAATTTGCATATAAATAGAACTTTAAACACTTAAACCATATGTAAAGGTTATGAATGCATTTCGTCTCCCTGCAAAAGCAGTAATTGCTTGTGCATGTTTATTATATAAATTGAAATTTATTACACAAATCGAATCCAATTAATTAATTATACATGGATTAATTTGTTTATGACTTTTTCAATATTAGCAGATGTTTTAGCGTCGGCAAACAAATTAAGGCTCACACATCGATTAATTGAACTCTTGACATTTGTATATCATAATTTGTGCCGCTGTCCGCTCGTTGGCTGGTAAATGGAAATTGAGTATTCATAAGATTTTGTAGTAAATATAGAAAAAGATATTTATAAAACTTATTACATAAAGCATGTGTAAGTGTTTGCCATAAATAGCGTTAAAGAAAAAGAAAAATTAATAAAAGAAATAAAGAAGTATACAGCGTGTGGGTGGAACGTGTTTTAAGCTCATGACGTTAAATTTTATGTTGGTTTACTAAACTAAGTTAGTTTTTTATGAAAAAAAAAAAAAAACGTTTAAGGTAAGATCTTGTCCCACGGGCGCTTATTTTGTTTTCTTTCCTCTAGCTAACGATGAAAAGATGGAGAATTGGTTGGTTCGCTTGTAACGACCATTTTCACTCATACTTCGAAGCACTCACCATTCTTCAGACGTTATTCACTTTATTCCCTTATGCCACTTTTATACTTTATCGATGTTTCGATGAATTTCGATAGATCTTTTCCCCCTGTGGTTGTACTTCCGGCTTTCAATTCAACTGTCGTAATCTTTATACATTTTTTGTTCCTTGTCCTTCGGTCCCCTTTTTCATCTTCTCATCTTTGCTACCCCTAATTTCTTATCTCCACGCAGACACTCATATAACGACTTTTCAAAATAATTTGTTATATGGGAAGTGGTCGAAAAAATGGTCCGATCCGAAAGCTTTTCAATAGCGTTCGTCCATGGACCAAAACAAGTCAGTCAAATTTTATTAGAAATTTGCGTACTTTTCGTTGAAGACGAAAAAACATGACGGGTGGGTAAGCTTACCTAGCGAATGGTGAAAGCAGCTTCCTCTCCTACCAAATTTTAATAAAAACGAAGCATGATTCTAATGGACGTTTGTAGCGTGATCATATTCGATTTGGGAACAAGTGAAAGTTCTATAAAATGATTATTTAGCATTGTGAATGATTTATTAGCATTGTGTTCGTCTAGTTTGATTTGAATTTTTTTTGCGTAATTAAAGTGCGACACTTTTCTATGTATGCATAGATTTTATGATAATCAATCAACGTTACAAATGCATTAATGAGCAAACTTGGCGAAGTCATCTGTAAAATACAACTTTACGTAAATGTTTGTGTGCATGTAATCAAAAGTTATCATTCAATCATCTTTTAACATTTAATGAACTTATTTATACGTTTGACTTGCTGTTAAATCTGTTTTTGGTTTTCTTTTTTCGTCTCCTTTTTTTTGTTTTTTTTTTTTTTTTTTAGTTTATGAATTTATTACAACAATTGTGCAAACGAAAAAAAAAGTTTATTTTTGTACACTTTTTTTTTATTTTTATAATGTTTACAACGCAAACTCGTTTCCATTTCGTTAAACTTTTTGAAAACAAAAATATAAAAAAAAAAGAAAAAAAACCATAAGGTATATGTGATTGTGAAAGTGAAAGTATACAAAACGATACTCTTGAACCCCGAAACCAAACAGAAGAAAAGAAAGCGACAGAAGAAAATGAATCCGATGCTGCTCAACCTCAGTTTCTTTTTTCTCGCTGATAATGAACGAGGGTACAAATTTAAATAAATATGTAAGTAAATGTATGAATAAATTCCTATATATATACATATATGAATTTACACTATACATATGAAAAGGTTCGGTTTAATAAATGTATGGTAAGCATACTCTCTCCTTATCTATGTATTTGATTGAATGGATGTAAAGATGGATTGTAAGATGTGCATGCATTTCGATTTATCTTCGTTTGATTGTTAATGTCGTCTGCGAGGGGTGTATCGAAATGAGAAGATTTTAAAATTGTTTTGTTCTTAGTAATTGGTAATATTTTTGCACGTTAAAAATTAATAATTAGAATTTTCTGTGCCACTAAGTCATTAAATCGTGTGGCTCTATGTGAAATCGACGTCTGTCGCTAGAAACCAACTTCGCAATAGCTGCTGAACATAATCGAAAATATGCTTTTTAGATTGCAAACTGCTGAACGCATCTCTATTTTGCGCTTTTCAACATTGAATGCGGACTAAATTCATCTACGAACACGTAAGCAAGCCGTGCAAAAACGCTAAAGCTCGATTTAAAATCCAGACAAATATTCATTGAAGTAAAAAAATTAATTGATTTTTTCTGTCCGAAAATATGATTTACACTTTCTTTTTTTTTATTTATACGTTTATTTTAAGGATGTTTTTAATTAATTGGGTCTTCTTTTTTTGTATAATTATTATAAACGTCTAACGAAAAGAAGAGTTATATAAAAAATTAGAGATTAGGAAAGTTTTTTTTTGGGTTACAAAATACGCACAAAACTTATAGAAATCATTGCAACCGTGGTTATTACCATTTATGAATTTGGACGAGATTTTTGTAATCAATCGGTTTTTAAAATAAAACTGTTCCTATATTTTTAAAAATAAGTTTCTTTTTATGTAAAAGAATAGCGTGTTGACGTTGTTTTTTTTTTTATACCCATCGCCAAAGAATGAGGCGTATATTTATTTTGTTAAAACGTTTGCAACGCCCCAAAGGAGGCTTCAGAGACTCCACAAAGTACACATATTCTTGATCACCATCGAATTCCAAATCGACTTAGGCCTGCTCGGCTGCCTATGTCTGCCCGTCCGTGCAATGTCTGTTGTAAACATTCACTTAATTTTTTTTTCCAAAGCCTTTATAATGCGCAGGAACATTTTGCCAGTTTTAAATTAAAATATGTCTGTTCGTGTGTCTGTCCATTAGTCCGTATGTATATATTTTAAGCATTCCCCCGTTCTCAAAAATAAATATATCGCCTACAAACTTACAAGAGAATTGTTAACGGGACCAAATTCTTCAAACAGCACGTCCACAGCGCCCACACGTCATATATACGGCATAACTAATGCACGATTTGTTTACTGACTACTTAAACACCGATTTTTAAGAAAAGAAAACATAAATAGCCTGATAAAAGGTCAGGATTTTTCCTAAAATGTAAACGCTACTCCCGAAGATCTGAAGTTAGCAGAATTTTTGCTGTATTTTGAGCATTTAAAATTTCCAGTCAATGCTTTCACTTTTACTTCTAACTAAAACGCGTCAGAGCGCACCTGCGTGATATATGTGAATATGGGTGACATTTCCTAGTTTGGCCGCACTAGAGTCTCAAATTTGGGTGTTCGCCCATATGCATTTTATGCTACCATACAAATTTCAAAATCCAACTGGATTTTAGTTGGAATTATTTAATATTTGTAGATGCCTTTGCTAGTTAAATTCGAATTTATCTTCACACCCTTTTATTGGAATAAACCTATACTATACTATGTTACTTACTACTTTACTATTTTATTGTGTAGCTTGTAAAATATCTAATGAATGAGCATCGTCTTTACATTTAACGTCTGTTGATTGATAACGCATCCTTCTAATACAAACTACAGAGAACTAGTGACACTGTTGATTCGAAACTTTTTCCTTATTTCTGCAACTCGTCCTTTCTTCTGCTTCCATATTCGTTCATTAATTTATTAACTGAATATTAAAAACTTAAAATAAATTGGAACATTATAGACGGACTAGACAAGGTAGGGTATTAAATGCCCTACACCGCATTGTATAACAATTCTTATTTTTATCATAGAACACAAAATTTATATCCTGGCTATCTCAACCGATACTGCGTGTCACATAAGTCCGCACAAACCTAATATATCCCGTACCATAAATGGTGTAGGGTACAAACATCAAGTTATACGACCTTAACTGGAAATTCTAACTTTTTTCTGAACGGTACCGAGAAGATAAGATAATATTGCTTGTAATAAATGCCTATTTCCATCATAGCTAGTTTTGTTATACTCTCTTTTTCCAGTCCACGGTTGTTTAGGTCCGTAAGTGTAAGTTTCACGAAAACAATTGCAATAATTTTTGTCTTTTACGAAACTTGCTTAAACAATAGCGTAGTTTTTGCGAAAAGATCGAATCAACAACAATCGCGAACCAGACGCTCTACGACATGAGACTATGTACTAACTTTATCAGGCGTTAGGTGGCGCATATATAAAATTTCGACACTTACCTAAAGACAAGCTTTCTGCATATGCTGCACTTTGATAGATGAGCAAAAAAAAAAAATTATGTAAACATACTCACACATATCTGTTGCTAAGAAAAAATCCTTTAGGCTTATTTTCCATCTGAGCTAGGATTACTCATGATGTAAGTGACACAAGGAATTGTCATCTTTACTTCAACTAGCTGGATGCTTGAAATTTCTTTATCTCGTAAATCCATCTTATCCAAATTTCTTGATTACATAAACACTAGCAACTATAAGTCGTTGTATATCGAAAATTCAAGCTGAATCACGTAAAATTATTCGCTTGCTTCAGTTTTTTACAATATAAAGTTGAAAACGACAGAAAAAAAACGGAAAGAAAAAATGAAATAAATTATGGATTGCGAGAAAAAAAAAATGAAACAATGAAAAACACGTTTATTTGTTGGGTTACGGATAGAGAAGAAGAAAAGCAACATACAAATAACGAACGAACACAACTTCCTCTAAATTTGATATTTATTTCTTTTGTATTCATTAAAAATGAAATGTTACTAGCGTGGAGTTACCTCGCTGTACATAGCCCACACTATTGTCTTTGTTAATAGTTGGGATATCTTTACACTTGGTTTGCGCCTCTTCTAAGGTAATTGATAATTGAACGCTACATTAGCAACATTCATTAGCAACGTTATTGCAAAGTTTTGCATTTAGTGTCTTGCGTATATGAAGAGGGCAGTTTTTTAGTGAATTTAGTGGTGATGGACGGCGACAAGGGTAATGAAATTAGGTTTTTCTGATAGGTTTTAGCGTCCCTTACGAGATATCAAAGGCCTATTGTCGGGTAATATCTCTGAAAATTGTTATAACACCATTTGGATATTGCCTCCTTTTAGTATTTGTACTGTAATTTTGCATGAGATTTAGTATCAATAACCTGAATTTTTTTAGTTTGTGTTCGTAATTAGAGGCATAGTTTGTTTTATATGTGTACGTTTGCTAATATTATTTAATTTTAATACTTATTTTACACGTTCGTTGTTTATTTCGCAATAAATCGTAACTTAGCAAAGACATTTTTAACGAACACATGAACCTTAAAAATGTTGGTTATCTTGGCGGGCTATCTTCGCTTCAGTGAAATTTTTAGCTTTAATTGGAAAACTTTTCCAAAAAACGCATCTCGTATGTATGACTACAATTGAAGGTTAACAAGTCGTCACCGTTTGTTGCTATTCTTTATAATGATTTTCAACGAAGAAAGAGTTCATTTCATCTTTCATCACACATACACAGGCACTCGCTTACGAATTGCTCATCGGGTAATTGTTGCTATGTTTTTCTCTTGTTTTCTTTCATTATCATCATGGTATATGGTAGCTGCTGTCGTTTATTCGCCTACTTTAATAAAATGTCAGCCAACAAACCATTTTAACCACGTTTTCAGTAAAGAAACCTCTTACTTGCCGTGAATTTTATAGGATATATAAGCATTTGAGTGAATGTCTGCTACGCTACTATGTGCTACGTATACTTGAATGTACGTTTATAAGTGGGTATGTAAAGTTAATATATCCATACATTCATTGTTCACTTATCTTACCGTTATCTTACGTCACAGCCTCCGATGGTAATATGAAGAAGAGAGTGAATTAAAAGTTGATTTTATATAAAACTCGAAAAAACGCGTCATTTGTTTTACAACAAACTTTTTTTTTGCTTATTTTCTTATACAGTTTTCTTTATTGTTAAGCAAATATATCAAACTTTCATTTTGTTTTCTTTTTTTTTCACTCTCTTAATTTGCATTTTCACTTCAAGTTTCCCTTTTTGCCCTTCGTTTTTGCACACAACTGTTAAAATTTCATTTTGCTGAGCTTGGCTGCTGTTTAATGAAGTGTAACTTTTTGAATCAATATTGGTCTACGAATGGTTAAAAGAGCAAATAATATAAAAATTAAAAGCTAGTCGAACAATTTAGTAAAAGTTGTTGATGAAAATTCGTCTTTGAATACTAGATGTAGTGAAATTCTCAGAATCAGCATCAGAGTATATCTTACAGTTTCGCACCCAAAAGGGTTCGACTACAACTACAATGCTTTCAATGGCTCTTCGTTAAGATCTATGGCATGCTTGGTGTAGAAATTCTTTTTTTTTGAAGTTTTCTTTGAAGGACATAAAGAAAACTCGAGATTTCACAATCATTAATATTTTATTTAAGTGGGATTTTTCGCTACACTTTAATCGGCGTAGTCAAGTAAATTCTATTTCACAACGATTTCTTCCCATCTGTATCTCTCTAGTGTGATTTGTTAAGTCCATTCGCGTTACTTATCTTCTATTCATTTCACTTTTTTTTATGTAAAACTTTCCAGTTCAGGAAATTTTTTCATAAATTCTTCTCATGGCCCTCACCAGATCAAGGAAACCCCATCTAAAATTCGAAGTTTCGGTGTCCTGAACTTCACGTAAGAAGTAATCATGATTTGAATTTTCTTGAAATATATGGCAAGTGATATCGTCCGGTTGATCATCACATAATATTCGCGATCATATTTTGCAAGTTAGATACAGAAAATTTTATTATCATGTCGATAGCGAACACCATCTGTCTGTTCGTATTTTCGAAGACGACTAACGCGCTGCTGTCTCCAGCCCGAAATCCACGCTAAACAGCGGTACGCTGTGGACACACTTTTTCCTAATAACTCGAGGATTTCCGGAACTCGAAATGCGATAATTTTCACGATTAATTAAGTCATTGAAATCAAAGTGAAGTCCAGCGATGAAGATGATCTTATCCAAAAAATGAGAGTCCACTTCGGGTTCATTTTTAATAACTGTTAACTGTGAGCCTGTTTCTTATTCTTTCTGTGTCATTTAGGACTCCTTACGCAAGCAGAGGTCACAAAGCTAGAAAACTACCTTTAATTTCTAATTAATATGAAGATAGAGAAAGATTGAATTCTGTATTCACATTCGAAATGCAAAAAATAAGAAAAATAAGTAAATACATTATTGTGTCCATGGGTCACGTTTAATTATCCTACAACATCCTACAATTGTTTAAAACATGATTTTATAAAACAACACGTGCGGTGTCTTGACCAAGACGCGTTCACAACAACAACAAATTTCATTAAAATATCTTAAAAATTGCGACCTTGCGGCTGAATACAAGAAAAGAAGGCGGACAAGCGTTGTATTGGAAGTAGTTGAAAAAGTGACCCGCCATGAACCGGTTTCAATAGCGTTCGTCATTAGCGCAAAACACTTCCGTGTACAACATTTCGTCAAAATATCTCAAAGATTGCAGCCTGTAGATTAAATACGAGAGAACAAAACGGACAGACGGACAGACTGACTTAAATCGATTCAGAAAGTTATTCAGGAAGAGGTTCTCAATGGACAGATATAATGAAAAATGAGTTCATCTCAGCTAATTCTGTGTGTTGCGTTTATCCGCTTAAACTTAATAATTCTTTCGTAACACAATTTACGTAGGGTTTGTTAGGAAGGAACCTAATTTGTTTGTCTACTTTATAGTACGCAATACAATGTTTTTCTTAAGATACAGTTTGTAAACATTTATTAAAGAAAACAATTCTGAAACGAAAAATTCTAATCTTTCTAAATCCTCCGGAAACTATTTCATTAAATATTTCCTGGTGGTTGTGAAAATTGGCCAGCTTTTCTCGTTTGGACGTAGTGGAATTTCGAATTTAACCGTTTTAAATATTTTTAAAAAATAGTCTTTAAAATTCTTTTTGCAGTGTTTTCCAACTTATTTAAAAACTATTTCCATTAAAATTCCCCAGATATATGATATTTTCCGTTTTAACTGCGGCAAATTTTCTAAATGGCCGATTTTCTTATTGTTGGTAATTTTTATTCATTTATTAAAAGTGGTTCCCGAAAGAAATATTCCAATTTTATTATATCTTTTTGTAGACAAATCGGTATAAAGTCATTTAGCATTTTCTAAAATACGCAGGATTTTCCAATTAGGTTTCCTAATCCAAGTGTAATGCAGTGCTTCTATAATACATCACTCAATAGGTCTGTTGTCTGAAATATATACAGCCAAACTGCTGACAAAACTCATATGATTTATCGATTTCTCCCAGCCTTCAAACGAAATGTGTGGAAAATTTATGACATTTCGACCATTAGCTTACAAGTTGAGGCTGTTTTAGCTGCTTTTGTAGTTTTCAAATTTTTTTTGATTACATATTGCCTTTTTTCTGAGAAAAAATACCGTTCACAATCAGCATTGGTTCTAAAGTTGGTATGGCGATTTTTGTCTTTTGAAGAGATAAATTTGTGAGTGATTTGCTAATCTTAACCAAACTCGTATGGCTACCGATGGTGTTGAACGCTTTGGCCGGGCGATTTCGACAGTTACTCCAGAAGATATAAAAAAACCATATAATCAATCCTTAAGCGTAATGAAAACAATTTTTTTCGCGCGAAATGTGACAATGGCTAAAACATGAATTCATTACTACTCACTACTCCAGAGTCGAATCAGCAGTTAGCCGAGTAGATAGCAACAGGCGACCAAGAATGTAATGCCACTAAACCAACTGCAACTTGTAAGACTAATGATGGGAATGTCGTAAAATTTTGATACATTTTGTTTGAAGGCTGGTACTCAAAAATTATATGGGTCTGCAAACAGTGTTGACATGTCAGTGTTGCCATGTCAAATAGTAATATATGGGGCTCTACTAATGCTTGAAGGGGCTATATTAGGATCTTTATACGGTAAAAGATGCGTCTTTATTTCTCTTATTGGGCTATTGGTGCGTATTTCTGAGTTTCATGTACGAAATTTTTATTGCTTTAAAGAATATTAACATTTTTATTGATCATAACTCCTCCACTTTTGTGTAGAGGCTTTGCAAAGTAATATGTTGTTGAATACAAAATATTAACAACAAAACCAGTTGAGCGTAATTGATATTGATAGTTGACTTTTAAAATTTTCTTAAAAACCCGAACAAATAATTGAAATAAAAAAGAAAAGCAATGCTTTGCACTTTAAATAAATTTGCATATATCGCTTAAGCAATTTTCTTTTTACACAGAAACCTGCTTAAAGTGTCAAAATCGCAAGCAAAACGTGCGTGAACGCAACAAATTTGATACTCAGTGAAGGCTACAAGAATAACAAGAAAAATGAAAATGTATAGCGTTTCGATTGCAACACATATATAACGCGAACTTAATGTAAGTAACCGAAAACTAACTAAGTTGAGGCGAACACTATAGAGTGCAGACAAGAAGACTTGTATTATAATTTTCTTAATATTTCCATGTCAACATCAATGTTTTTGGCTTCTCTGACGAAACTGGGCGTTGAAATAAAAGGAAAAAAAAAAAAAAGAAAATATAAAAAATTGTAGTAAAACTCAATCAGCTTATGACGGTAGCTAACGAACTTTGTATGCCCTTACAATGCGATTTTCATTTAAATTTACCCATCAATTAAATCCGTTACTTTTACAATAAACCAAACTTGAAAAAGATAATTACCACAAAATTTAAAAAAAAAAAGGGTGTTGTAACTCATTACTCTTGAAAAAATATAGAGGATGAAACTACCGGAGATTAAAACAATGAATACCTGTTAATAAGATGGACGAACATTGTTTAAAAGTTTTTAGGAAGAAGAAGATGGTGAAAAAATAACGAACAACAATTAGTAAAAGATAATAGACAATAGACATGAATGTATGCAATTTATCTGGATGTCTGACCCCGTTGTATAATACGACTACGGCCCCTTGCGGGTGTCACGCTTGTTCAACATAAAATGTGTCTGCGATCTGACCATCTGGTATAATGAAAATTAGCCGTCAAAACGTTCAAAAAGTCGGAATTCGGAGGATTTAACGGATAATCGCAAGTGTTCTGGTAAAGCTAGATAGTTGAGAAGCAGGGGGTTGGGAGGGGGAAAAGATTAAATTTCTATCCAACAATCGCTCTCTAAATGATTACACTTAAATGATGTTCGATCGGACGGACTGATATAGAACCCCGGGCTATTCTATACCCCACCCCCACTGTGGTCTCCTTTGGTCTATGAATGAAAGCTAAATGAGAGCTAGAAATAAATGAAAGCAAACGATTTAATTGTTTTATATTATTGCTACCATTGTTATTATAAATTTTAGTGAGAGAAGTCAATTCTAAGACTAAAGTCTTAAAACACTAGCATTGACCAAGACCATAGCTTTTATAATAATCTAAGCTTATGTACAATTAGCCAATCAATTCTTGTATAACTCACGCAGCGTAGGGCGCTCAGAACTTCTATAAAAAATACAGGTTTCTTATTCCTATGGATATAGAGTCAACGATGAATTTTGCAAAACCCTTAAGGCATCATACAGTAGCACTTTAAATTAATTTTGAAATGTTTTTGTAAAATAAAAGACATTTAGTTTTTATGGTTAACGTAAAGAGTTTTTTGGCTCAAAGACGACCACTATTCAAAATGTTTCCGATAGGGCCACTCTTTTAACTACTCCCAATATAAGGCCTTATTTTGAGAAGTTGATTTATGCATAACCACGAAGAGGTGTAGTGTATTTAATGGTGGCCCGTGCCCCATTAGAGGATTTTTACTTCTTTTAGAAGAAGTTATTTTAATGTTGATTCGAAGGTGTAAATTAAGAGAAATATGATCGAATTTTTTTTTTTTTTTATATTGTAAAGATTAAATTAATTTTATTTTATCAGAAAATTTTAATGTAATACTTATGTAATTCATTTAACTGTTAACAATGTTTCTTAAAAGTGTTTTATAAAATAATTATTACTACTATTGTCGATGCCACCGCTTCGTTTCATACAGTTATTCATATAACGACTTCTCAAAATAATATAGCAAGTGGTCGAAAAAGTGGTTCAATGCAAACCATTTTCCATAGCCATCGTTTTTGGGCTAAAACACGCCAGTGTAACGCACTTCATCTCAAAATATCTCAAAAAGTGAGACCTATAGGTTGAACGCAAACATACATGCATAGCTATTACGTCGCCACACGGGCCACACAAGCTTAGAATCGCATTCTGAATCAGTCGGTATAATAAAAACTGGATCTATCTGAAGTTTCTGAAGCAACTGCGTCTTATTCCTAAGACTAATGTTTTGAATTCTCTAAGCGTTGCTTATACCTGTTCTTGCTTATATCTGTTGCTTTGAGGTGAGAGTCTAAAATTTTGCAAATCAATATGATCGAAATGAAATCAAAACACAAAATAAACAAAACGAAAACAAACTACAAAACAAGAACTTGCATAAAATGGAGTTAAAATCTTGTAAAACCAGTTTAATTCATTCAAATAATAATAAAATATAATCGCCACGAAAATCGCATACAACAGCTGAAAAGACAAAAACTGACTGACTGAGATAGAAACTGTTGATGATCGCAACGATAATGATTCAAAAAAAAAATAATAATAATAAAAGAGAAAAGAAAAATGTGAAAAAAAGAAGAAATAAAGTTAAGAAATGAAAATTGAAAGCCAAATTCTGAACGCCACGTACAAGATTTTTCCCAAAAGCAAAACTATAGCAAACGCCTGGTTTTTCATTCCAAAAATGAACAATTAAGAAATAAAAATTTTTAACCATAAACATCTAAACTAGGGAAAAATGACATTTTGCTTACGACTTTGTTGTATAGAGCTAATCATAAACTGAATTTAATCTTCGCTTTTTATTTATTTATTTTTTTACGTTAAGAGGCAAGTTAAGTACGCCTCCTGTTTAAAGCATTTTAGAGGTTTTAATCGTTTGCTTATTTCAAATGTTGACTGACTGACTGTTGTATGTATGACTAACTACACAGTTTTTTCTGTTTGAACGACAGCGATTATTGCTAACGAACGAGAATTCAGAGAATGGCATCTGGTAAGAAAAAAAAAGGTGATGTAAAGTCGTTTATTTTTTTGTTTATTTTTTGCTTGTTTGCAAATTTAGTTAAACTAGATTGATCTTGTTTGTTACTTCTTTGTGTGTGTGTGTGTGTGTGTGTGTGTGTGTGTGCGTGTACGTATGCGTATACTGTGTGTGATGTGTGCTTTGGTTGATGCCTTTAGAGTTGTATAGCAATGACACAGTTAATTTAGAAATACATTTACCGGTTCAACTCGTCTCTACCGAGATCAGAAATTTATGTTTATTTTGATTGGGTTGCTCTTATTTTTATTATTATTTAAAACAAGAAAAAGAAAAGCTAAAAATGGCTTTGAAAAATAATTAAAAGCAAGTGTATTAAATGCTAAATGGAGTTCGTATTAAATTTATATCATCTTGTTGAACTTGTTAAAGCTCATTTTTTCAGCGCCATAAGAAATCCGTTAAACTTTCCAATGAGTAATAACAGCCGATCATATCAAAGTATTAAAATGAAAGCTTGCGACTTACTTTTGTTGTTGTCAAAAACTGCTTACTATTTCCTATTCCCATTCGTTACGTTCAGTCTTTGCTCATATCTTTGAAAATTTGCCGCATTACATTTAATGTTAGATCATAAAAAATATGTACCATAAGATTGCCATTCACTTAGCAACGTAAGGAAATAAGCATAAGATTAAGATTTCGAACAATTTCAACCAAGCTCGTCTGTCTGTGCATTATATGTGGACTACCAAAATATGTATTTCATCGCGGAATCGTGAAAAGAAATGAAAAGTTGATGTAGGTATTTTGGATTTACTTCTTCGGGTCAACAGTGAAAATTGACGTGGAACTGTGCGAAAGTTCGAAAATTAATATGGGCTTTATATATCCAGTATGTCTCAAAATAAGGTTTACATATTTTATTTTCATCCGAAATGTTTAACAATTTCATCCTACTAGAATAATTTCATCCTTAAAGCTTTACAAATAGGAAGTGAGGTCTTTTTATCTCTCACACCATCATTTATGATGCAAAGGTGCGGATAACTGCAACACCCAGAGGACAGACTCTGATCAATTCGGAGACGATCTAAGCTTTTTTGTCCTTCTGTCCATCTTGTTTTTCGATGTTCAACCTACAGGTGGTAAATTTTGAGACGCTTTGATGAAATTCGTTGCACTGACGTGTCTTGGCCCAAGAACGAACGCTGTAAAAAATGCTTCGGATTGGAGCATATTTACGACTATACCCCATTCTGATTTTCTGATAAATCGTTATAAGAAGAAATATTTTCAGAAGTTCGTGACAAAAATCAGATTGCCGTAAATTAAATTGGCCTGAAAACATTGCATTGGTTAGGGAAATATTTTTAACCCTTTGTCATATAACCGTTCCTACGGAAACTGAATCTTTACATGGTAAAAAACCCCAATCTTTGCAACGAACTTGGACCACGGAGGTCCAATCTATATCAGGATTCTAATGAAAAAGAAGACTTTAGATGGCAAAAATGTCAATTTTTAATATATTATGATGAAAACTCGTCCTTAGTAAATTAACCATAGGGAATTTGTACCACCTAGATCTATTCTTTAAATCAAAACCGTTTTCTTCTACGGCGACAAAGTCTAATCTGTGATGTATTATGACGGAAGCAACAGCAAAATAAAATCTTTGACCAGTAAATGAATTTTGCTAAATTTAGGCCACGTTGACGTTTGAGTATAATTCGAAATGGCGGCTGAAAGGAAAATTATGCATTTACGAACAAATAATGTATAATTTTCAGCCTTGCCTGATTATAGTATTTTTAACGTTTTTCTTTTTTTAATATTCTCCATGCTAGTTAATTAAATGGCAAGGTTCACCACAAAAGGATTCGCAAGCACTCACATTTTGGGTACTATCATAAAAGGAGTGCGGTGCTCTAATGAACGATAAGCTGTCGTAATGTTGCAACAACGGAGCGGAAAGGAAAGTGCATTTCATACCGGATTTTTTCGGCAAATTTTGGTGAAAGGAACCGAACATCATAATGCTGAAATATCACGATATCATAATATTTAGGATATCGTTGTTGGTGGCGTTTTCTACTCATGGTTTCGCGTAGTTGGAGAAATTCGCAATATACGATATCCAACTAAGCCCCCCAAATAGAGGCGCCAAGGATATACGGCTTGCTCATGTCCAAGTTAATAGTTCGTATAGTCTGTACAATGGTGACTTGCGATTTAAACGTCGAAACATATCCAATGTCCAATGCACTTTGTAATCCAGTAGTACGTTTCGATTTAAGCAGAACAAATAACGTTCTCCGCGTTTGCTCTTTGTTCCGCACTAAATTTGACATACAGAAATATGTAAAAAATGATGTTATGTACGCTTCAGCGGAAAGGTGCATAGAGCTTGAAAATAATACATTCACACCTTGAAGTGACAATTTGACGAACTTTTGGTAACACTTGTACATATATGTATAATAGAATGAATGTTATTGGGTCGCGTCATAAGTAATTTTCGTTTCTTTTTAGTTGTTGACTTTCCATAATTTTTGCAGGTGCCTTCATTTCTCCAGGTGACTGTGATGTAATCAACCTTCTCTCTACATCTATTGTTGAATGCGACCAATTTTGCTACACAATTGTCTACAAATCGTCCGTGAAGGCGGGAAGTATCTCTACAGCATAATTTAGCAAACCAGTTCCTAACTGCTCGATCTCTTATTCAACCTTCAATTCTTCTTCTTCTTCTGTTTTCGATCCTTTACTGAATATAAGTGACTACGTTTTTTTTTTGACATTTAATGTTATTGCGTGCTAAGCTTTGTCTTCTTGTTGTGTCTACGATTTAACCTAAGGTTCTAAGCTATGACCAATTTCGAATATTATGCAGCCACGACATTTATTTTTTACTCACGTCCCTATACATTTTGTTACGGCCTTCCGATATTAAGAGTAGGTGTTCATATTTTTCTCCACGCATCATGTTTCCAAAATAGGCAGTTTTCGTTTTTTAATACATTTTAGTAGCTCACGCTCAGAGTTTATTTTTCTCACGACTTCAGCATTGGATATGCGATTTGCCCACCATATTTCTAGGATTCTATTGTAACGCCACATCTCACAAGCAGTATGTTCATTGCACTGATGTTTAATGCCCATGGTTCTAGACCGAACAAAAGTCATTGATGAAACAAAGGCGTAGGGATTAGCTAATTGACCGTCTTGCTAAAACTTTCTGATATTTCGTGTACGATGATGCAGCCGTTTCTATTTTTTTTATTTCTATGTCGCTGTCCCAGTCTCCGTGTAATATGGATCCAAGTTATACAAACTTGGAAATCCCTTCTTCATTTTAGTTATTAATTGATAGACTGACATTTGCAAATGAACTTTTCGCTCGACTTAAGATTAAGGTTTTGCTGATATGCAAGCTTAACACACAGTTGTTACTTTGATCATTTAAAGTTTGAGCCATCGTCCGTAGATCACGCATATTATCTGCCAGGATAGTTGCATCGAACGCATATCGAGTGTTATTGATTAGTTGGCCATTGACCTTAATGCCTGCTTCGATTGTTTGAAAGTGTGGTGTAAACGGTAAAAACAAGAGGAGAGAAAATGATCTCTTGGCGAATCTCTCTGTTTATAGGAATATAGATTGTTCTAACATCATTACCAAGGACTTCTGCTGCTTGTCTCTAATGAAAATTTTTAACTCAGCATATACCTTTTCCGGGTATCTATTAATTTATCACGCTATACTTTGTCAAATGGTTGTTCATAATCTATGAATTATTGCATTGTTTAATTTCCCAAAGCGCCAGCTGACGAATATGCACTTTTGCACTCCATTTTGGTGGTTATGAACAACCGTTTAATCCAAAATAGTTGACAAAAAGCTAATCGCATCCCTTTCTATTTAGTGAAATCGCAAACTCGTCTGTCATGGCATTAATTAAATTTTGTGTTTGGAATCTTTGCCTCATTTCGACATAGTTTTGTTGCATCTTCGCAGTTTTATAATCGCATTCGAATCCGAGGTTTACTTCCATTTACAGTTTCTTTTGCCATACACAAAACTACCGCGCTATTTGCCTATCAGTTCATGTCTGAAATCGTCAAACCGATATTAACGTCGTTAATTCCTAAATTTTCATGAAATGTAAATCATATTTCCGGATTTGGTAAGATTTGAAAGTTGGTTTGTGCCAAAAGGTGATAGCTAAGAATTGGCCTTGGGTCCCTACATCTTCATTAATAGAAAGTTCTTGCAAACAGACTAAAAGGTTCACTATTTATTTAATATAAAACATTGGATCTTAAAATCAACTTCAATCAAAGCCGTCTTTGTAATGTCAATTAGATAAGATTTTAGCTGCCTTGAGTTTTTTTTTTTTCATAGAATTATCATTTTCGCCAAATTTGATATCAGCACTTATTCGCTAAATACAATACTTAAAATTCAAATAAAGCAGAATCGTTTTTTATTTGCACTTCATTTCTACTTCAATACTCACTTAGCATCAATAACTTTCGTACTTTATTTCTTTTTATTTTAAATCAAATAAACCGCAGCATACATACGTTGGGATGAACTGTAAAGAGACTGTTTGAGAGCAAAAGTCAATAAAGCCAATAAAACTTATGTGTTGCACTGCATTTGTTGGTTGGTTGCTTGTAATCTTTACTGAGGCAAGAAATTGAAAAATAAAAAGAAACAAAATGAACTCAAAAAAAAAAAAAAAATGAAAAATAGATAAATAAAACGTAAGCTAAGACTTATAAACAGAAATATATACTTGTCAAAGTGTTTACTCGTTCAAAGAGATGGACAGAATACAGTATGCAGTGAATTGTCTACGTACATATGGTGCACCTCGTACGTAGCGACACAAATACCTTTTCCCATGATTTGTTTCTAGAAAAGGTTTAAAGTAATATATTACGATTAGTAATATAAAATAAAGTTAAATCGTAAATACGATCGATGTATACCTCAAACGTATACAAATAAACTTTATTTGTGCTCACTCATTTATACCCCAACATCTTTAAAATTAATCAGTCTTGAAACGTCTAACGACGTGTTTTCAAAAGATGCTCTGCAAATGGGAAAGTAGTTTTTAAATATTTGATACAAGCGACGCTAAAATAACAAACTTAAAACAACTAAAAACAATGTAGTGGGCCACTGTCTGCTATTAAATACTCTATATCACTCTACGGTTATCTACAATAAAAAGTACAAAATAAAAGGTTGTAAGGGAAATGGTCGAAAAATATGTCCGATCTGAAAGATTTTCAATAGCGTTCCTGCTTTGGCCAAAACACGTCCACAGGGTGTACCAAATTTCATCAAAATGTCTCAAAAATTATGGCCTGTTGCTTGAATGTCAGAAAAGAAGACGGACAGCGTAGATAAATTCAGAATGTGATCATGAATGGCTTAGTACAATAAAAGGTGTGGTATATTATCTAGATCCGCACAAATTTAATATATCCTGTTATCGCAAATGGCGTAGAATGTCAAAGAAATAACTAAGGAACTTATAGTCGAACCCTTTTATACTCATTACCCTTATCCTAAAAAAACTCTAAAAGAAGTAGAATAACCAAATATTTGTACTCTATAATAATGAATAGGCGGGGTTAAGTTTTACAATTTTTGTACAGTATCTACAACAATTTACTACAGCATTGCCCACAAAATACCCTTTCTAACTTTTTTAAATTTGTTTGCTATTGTTTGTGGGTAATGAGCAAAAAAACACTTTTTGATTCCTTTTGAAGCACGGGGGTATTTTCAGTTTAAAAGGTACTGTAAACGTACCCTTCAATCGATTTGGCGCAGTTCAACTGCGTGCTAGCATTTCCAATATTTCTGCCAAATTTGTAGTCGATAGCTCTTCTGCCAAATTTGAAGTCGATAGACATTAGACAGATGGACATGTTAAGAGCGATTCAGAAGTTGATACTGATCAAGAATTTATATGCTTTGTGTCTTGAAGCTTCTTTGCGGATGTCGGATTCGTTTTGGCGAAAAATGTCTAATTCTCATTTCTCGGTGATGGGTATAAAAAAGAAGCAGCATCGGTACTCTTCATTTATTTTACCCTACAGAACTGGTGGGTCAGGGTATATTAAGCGATTCTTCCCTGCTTTGCAAAAGCAATTTTAATTTAATTTGACGTAACCGCGAAATCGAGCCTTCTTTATTTTAAATGATAAACGATCCATTCATCCAGCTGAGTAGAAGATTTGCTAGAAGAAACAGAGTAATTGAATCTATTCATCGGTGTTTCTACGACAAGTGTAAGTGATTGAAATAAAATTTCTTGCTGCTAAAACTTTAGGAGAAGTACGTTTTTATTTTATTCGGTTTGTAAAAATAACTTTTTTCTCTTTTAAGTTTAATACTTACTCCTGTGATGTTTTGAGTTTGACAGAAAAAATATGGAATTTGTTAATGCTAAGCACGATTATTAATTTATTAAGACGAAATCTTTTAATATTTTACACATCAGCTTGTGTACGGTATGTAATTCAAAGAGGGAATGATATCAATATGCGATCCGCTTCATTTTGAAAGTGGAGCAGGTGCATGTTTTGCGATTGCAAGGTATTTAAAGATATTTGAAGATTGGTGAGGACTTGCGGACATTTTTTCTTTTGTGTATTTTCTGATATTAGATAGCGTAAGTTTATTAGTGTTGATAGTGCTGGTTAAAAATAAATAAAGGTTTCTTATATCCAAATAGACTTACATCATTTTAAAAATTAATAAATTATTGTAATCGTTAGTTAAGAGGATAATAATCTATCAGTTGCATCATCCTTCTTTTAGGAAGAAAAACAAAATACTATTCAATATTTTTTTTAATCCAGCATATGCTGAAACCAACTCACAGTTTCTCCAGCGGGATTTTCGGTTGTCACTTCATGCACTAAAAGTGTACTAAGTTTTCAACAACGTTTACATTACTTGATAGCATACAAGAAGAAATTAGTTGACAGTTGGCCATTTATACCATTCCAATCCAATCGTTTGGCAAGGATCAACCCAGTGATAATAAAAAATTAGTGGTCAATCATATTTATTTCATTATCCTTGACCTGAATAATTTTTATTCACCTTACGGCCCACTTAACGCCTCTGTTTTGGCCAGTGCACTTATCACTATAGCTTATAAGCTGTAATGTGCTTTTGGGCTGTCGCATTCTGTGAATGCTTCAAGCATCAAGATCCTTGCATCAATATAAGCCTTGATTCAATACATACTCATTACGCTCATAATACGCAATTACTACTGTGAACTTAGGTCAAGGTAGCGTCTTTTGCCAATCAATCAACGGAGAATGCAAAATATTTTTTTGTATTATTTACGTACAAATCTCTGCCTTCTTGTAGGCATTTTCTACTCAGTCCAGCATTTATCAAGTAAATTTCAGAAGAATAAGATGGACTTGTATTGCTTTCAAAGCGAACATACTTGCGAAGCCATTGAATATTATATTCAATTGTGTTGGTCGTCGTGTGCAAACATTTATGTATGTTTAATACAGTCCTCGATAAATTTTTTCGTTTGCAAAGTATAATATATTTTGTGCGGTGAATACGATTAAGGAAAAAATGTTTTGTTGTAAGAACTTTTGCTCAAGATCAATCATCGAATAATTTTCTAGAACTTCAAAACCTTAATAACCGTCAGTAAAGCAGTTTCAAGGAATCAAGGAAGGAATCTCGTACAGAAGAGAAGCCCGGTCTTGAAAGGAAGAGAAAATGAGAATTTTACTGCTGTTTTACTGTTCATCAACAGAAATTCAATAACGATTTCATATTTTGAGTCCAGAGTAGAAAAATGTTACGTAAATCTTTCTATTTCTTATCCATTCTATACTCTGATTTCGGTAAAAGCTTCTTTCTACATGTATGCAAAAGCATACGTGCGCTAATAAGATGCTACAATTTTTCCTCCCTCATCATTAGGTTTAGCAGCGAGAGAGATGGACTACTAAACTTTTTACATTTTCTTTTTAAACATAACAATAATGATTATTTTCAATTAAGTTGAAATATCCATTCATTAACAGCCGCTAAGTTAAGGCAAGTTTTATCTTTTCCTGTAAGGGAGAAGTATTTGTAAATAATTTTCCGGCAAAGTACAATTCGTTAATATTCATGAACTTTTATATCTCTAATGCTGAGTTAACTTAATGCTGCTACTGCAAGAAAGATGAAAATGTAGGAAAGTATTAGAAGAAAAAATGTGACCGCTTTACCTTGCAATTGTTCGTTCGTAGGTTCATGCATTCATATATATATGCACACGGCAATGTCAACTGAAACATGTTCACTAATAACATAATACTCTTTTTGACTCCCAATCTCTCTCCCTCTCTCTCTCTCTCTCTCTCTCTCTCTCTCTCTCTCTCTCTCTCTCCCTCGGTCTTTTTACTTGTCACGACGCTATTTTGTTACATACAATCATGATAACAATCTTCATATAAAAATATAATGGTTTTTGACGGTGCAAATACATTCGCACAAACCCCGCTGCTCACGCATACCACTCTATAATAAGTAATAAATAAATAAAAATAAATAAAATTGTGTGACAATTATCCACTTAAACACCTACATATAAACTTGTTTATTCAACTGGTCTGTGCGGCTTTATATATATATTTTACTTTTCTTCATTTTTTTTTTCTTTTTTTTATCATTCCTTATATATATTTCTTTTTGCTTCGCTTTCCTGTCTTTCTCTACAACTTCAAGTTTCATCTGTATTTGGTGTGTTCGCCAAGTTTTAGAAAAATGTACAAAGTACACAATTATCTACACACACCTGTGTGCTGCATGCGTGTGTATATTTATTTACTTGCTCTGTTAACCTGACTCTGTGGAAAAAGTTGCTCTAACTAAAAACAGAAAACAAAGACAAGACACACCATCACCAGTCATCATCAGCAACCATAATGCTACGGGAACAGCAACATCAACCAATAACAATAATAGCAACAACAGCAGCAGCAGCAACAACGAAAACAACCACATCACCAGCAATGAGGTATAATATGTGCAAGAAAAACTAACGGTTTTAAAGACCTGTTCAGACAACAGATGAGCTAAACAACTAAATAAACGGATTTGTTTTTTTTTTTCTTTTTTATGTTTCTTCTCTCGCTATGTACATTTGTACGTGTGTTGCAATTATGCTTAAGTGTAGAAAAAAAAGAAATAAATGAGGGGACTATAATCATCTACGGACATACATAGACACGCATACACAACGAAGTATTAAACCTTTAGAAGAAAGTTTTAAATTAAACAATTCTTTACCTAACTGCCACCAAAGAAGACGGAAAGAAAAAAGTGTAGAAAACTAACTTTAACAACTTATTTAAATATCACGTTTTGACATTTTAAAAAAGATCGGATTATTGCGGATTATAACTAATTGATAAAGAAAGTCTATTCTTTGAATGTATTGCGAAAGACTTCACTGCTCTTTTGTGTGCTCTAATCCAAGCAAACAAGAGTGTAGCCTAAATTAAGATCCCACTTGAAGAGCAAACAAGCAAACTGTGTACACTTCGAAGGGAAACTGTTGACGTCCATTAACGTAAACAAACGTATAAAATGGTATAAACAGACCGACTTACGAAAACGCAAACATTGAAAGAGAGGCAGTGGGAATTTTTGCTCTTCATTAGAGTGAGGAAATATACAAAATATTTCTGAAAATTCTAAGGCCGGGGAGACAGATAGAGAACGCAGAAATGCCAAAGTAAACAGTCGCAAACATAGGAGACTAAACCAAGATGAAGAGATGAGACTTCAAAAGAATCTACATACGATAGAGAAAATGCTAACAGAATGCGCGGAGTCAAAAATGGTTGTGAGAAGGGACGGCCGTAAGAAAGAAGAAGAACACGAAAACTGCTGCTCTAAGAGAATGTGTACATATACAAATAATTAAAAGAAACTGGACGGAATCACCGGGACACGGAACGACAATGGGGGAAAACGAAAAAAGAAGGTCTAAGGACCGAAGGGCACAGGAGAAAAAGCGAAGATACTTTAGGGACGGGAGAACAGATACAGAAAAGAGAATGGAAGGACACACAGACAAAAAGCGAAGACACTCTAGGAATGGATGGGTAGATGGAGAAAAGAGCAAGCAGAATCTAGGAACGTAACGGCAGATGGGGAAAGTGCAAAGAGTCTCAGAGGACGGAAGCGGAGATCACGAAAAAACAAAAAGACTCTAAGGACGGAAGGAGGGACGAGGAGAAAATAAGATGACTCTAATAACGGAAGGATAGATAGGCAAAAGAACAAAGAGACTCAACGGAGAGACAGATGGGGGAAAAACAGAGAGGCTCTAGGAAAAGAACAAAAAGATGCGTTGTACAGAATTATTTAAATCCCTATTTTATGGCTGTCAATATCGACTAAATTAGATCGTAATTTCGATATGTCACTCGATAGCAATTTTGCGATCGAAAAATCGCTCAGTCGATACTAAGCAAAATACATCGTCTATCGTAAACTCCCTACTCGTTGCATTGAAGTGATAATCGCCAGTCACAGTGTCTACTAGGTTCAAAGCTTTAAATAAGGTCTTCGTCTAAATTATGTACATGTTTTTTCCGAGTTTTAGGACCTTTATGAAAAATTTAGATTAACGTTAACATCTAAAGCACTATTGGAGAGAATTTCTTTATCTAAGTGCTAAGGCAAGTGGTGCTGTTTCTGTTTTTCTAAATCGTCGTCGTTGTCAACTAAAGAATCTTAAAAGCAAAAGTGCTGGTTGGACTTTAATATTACCCATATACTATAGTTCTACCCTTTTTCTTATAAGACAATGTTTTTTTTTGATACCTCGTCTACACTTTGACTTCCAATCAGTCGTTTGTTTTTTCCATCAATGGTTCGAGCTTCACTTCACTTACTTACAGATGCGCAAATAATAGTAATCTTAAAAAAAAAACAAACAAAAATATATATACCTTTTTGCTTTATTCTGAATAGCTTTGTTTTCTTTTCTTTTTTCTGTTGTCTTTTTTTCCTTTTCATTGTATAGTTTTTTCTTTTACAAAACTGTTTCTTAATACAATATTTTGAATGTATCGTAAAGCACCTGTGTGCCTGCGCACAATTTTACAATTATTTACATTTTACGTAGGTACGAAATAGGGGAAAAGTTGAAATTTACATATGTATGTATGTGTAGCGTGCATAAATCATGCTTTCAATGCCAGAAATCATAAAAAAGAAATTTATGTTTACATTTGCATATAATGCATGAAATAGATGAACACACGTGTATACAGTAGTGGTTATATTCTACTGTCTAGCATAACGTACCGGATCAAGTTGATGTAGATGTTGTACATGCATGTGCATCCATTTGCATATTTTTTGTGATCAGCTTAAATTTCAACAGCAATTCACTTACATTCAAAAATGATATACAATAACGTTAATGTCAAAATTAGGTTTTTTGATTTTGCTCTTTGAGACGCGCAGATGTCTGTATATACATTACATATATATACGATTTAAGTAAATCAGTTTAAATGTTTATTATACGTCCGGTATTAAAACGTGACTTTAATGAAGGAATAATAAAACAAAATCGTAACGTTAACGTAAGTGTCCTAATAAGTTTAGTGCTTTTAGTGCAGCGATAATAATATTTTTAAATGTAGTTTGTCGAACATGGATTAGTAAGGCACTAAAACGTTACAAGACCGCACTCCGGATAATTGTAAAGTTGGGCAGTAAAATTAACGTTTTTTTCTTGCCGTCAAGTTGAGTGTAAATAACATATGAAAAATTTTCTGTTTTCTTTCCTTTATGGAAAATATCAGTGAAAGTAAAGTAAACGAGTGAACACATTGTAGTGACCCTTAAGTATCTTACACTTGTTTATATCCGCACCATTTTGAATGCCGTTTGTCGCTAGATTAAGCACAAGAATACAAAATGGGCGGACAAGTTTCGATCGACATAGTAAACGGCGGCTATATTACAAGTTCTTCTGGGTGATAACTGTACTACAAATAGTGTAGAGTACAAAAATTAAAAAATTGTAAGCATTATAAATAAAAAAAAGGCTTGCAAAAAGTTCCACAAAGCAATTTAAGTTTTAAACTTAGAATCGAAGACTTTTCACTTGCGTTTACCTAGCATGTGAACCTTTTTCAAGTTTTCTATTCTCTGTGTTTGCATCGAATATGTAGTATGTCTCTCTCTCTTCTACATATACGATGTAATATGTATACAGAAATTCATTAGCACTTAATGAATAAGTTACGACGAGTATACATTCATAACTTTATTTTTTTCCCCCAAACGACATGAATACCTGAATGTATGTAATGTAAACCATCGCTACAATAACCCTAAAAATTCTTTATTTGTTTTTGTTAAAATACAATAGATTTAAAAGCAAAAGTAGAAGCAACAGCAACAGCATTAACAAAAGCGACTCAACAGAATAAGAATAATAAAATGCAATAAAATGTAAAAAAATTGTTTATTTAAACAAATAATAGAAAATTATGCACACACATGCTTTCGAAATTTATGATTAAAGAAAAGCGAGGAAAATCAAAAATAAAACAAAATTGCAAGCATAACCGTAATTAAATGAATTCGTAACACGTAGTAGATTAAGGCAACAAACTTGTACATCATCATTCAAGCACTCGTACGTAAACAGACATTTATGCAAACGTGTCAGTTTTGAGTAGGGATGAATTTACTTTGTGAAGTGATGAAATGTTTTATGTAAGCAATAAGGCAAATTGAACGTTTCTATGGAATACGCAAAAAGCGACAAAGTATGCAAAAAAGCTATGTGTGTATATGCTTTATATCAAATCTTGATTCTATTTTATTTCAAACAGACCAGTTATAAAGAAAATAACCAATAGGGATAATTTCTAAACAGATCTATTAAATAATGCGGCCAGTGGTTACCAGCTTCTAATGTAAGTGTATTGAAATTAATTTTTTCTTTAAATTTACTTCGGCACATTACCTTTGATAGTTTTATTTGTTGGAAGATTGCCATTTCTAACTTGTGTGTATGAATGCAAGTCAATCGATTCTGATTATTTCTTATTATATCCCGTGCTGCTTATAGTACAGGGTATATGAAGCCCTCAATCGA
The DNA here is from genome assembly GCA_000688735.1 of Glossina austeni. Taxonomy (NCBI): domain Eukaryota; kingdom Metazoa; phylum Arthropoda; class Insecta; order Diptera; family Glossinidae; genus Glossina; species Glossina austeni. The sequence continues at coordinate 609,370 of KK502474.1, read as the reverse complement.
TTCAGAAAATGATTCTGCAGCGAATTAAGCTTTCTTATCCCTCTGTTCATCTGACGTCTATCCATGTATTCTTTCGTTCAACGTACAGGTCGCAAACTTTTAGAAACTCTTACTATATAACGGCTTCTACCTACACTGAATTTTCATAAGGCAAAAACCCAGCAGTATTTTGAAATAGAAGGTAAACTGCTGGGCAGGCACTAAAAACTTAAGAAGCTTTCATAATCTTTATAACTGCATAAGTAGCGGAGTAGATAAGAATCACGACGAGCAAGTCACTGGTCGCGTGTTAAAATCTCAAGTGTTATAGAGTTTATTTTGCTCGTACCTCTAATATATGTACATAACAGCACAGTTACCGATTGGGTTACGGCCGACACCTTTCTGTCTTTTTATCTTTCCTCACTTCTTTCTAATCGTCACCGGGTTACACCCATAGGGAACCTCCCCTGGGTTATTGATCAAATCAAAAAAGAAAACCCTCTCCCATAAAATGGCTTTCAAGAAAAATATGCCTTCACGAGTGCCTTAGCCCGTGAGATATAGCGCATTTACTGGCCGTCCTTGCCCGATTGTAATGTTTCCAATTATGTAACTTTTAGAAGCGAACTAGTGGATCCGGAACGGAAGAACCGACGGATGAACGTGGCTAGATCTCAAACTGGCAAGTAAAATAGATTACCATTAGAAAATTAATAATAATAATTTCTTCCATATTTGGACTGCAGACGAATAGAGTTGGAGAGGATAAATTGAAATGATCTCAATCCTAAATGTTTCAAAGTGCTAAGTGACTAACCTGCACATGATCTTTATAAAGAATTTCTAGGCGTCGAAACCTTCAAGAGATGACCAGACGGATGGACAAACATAGTCACACAGTTTAACTAAGTAGATATAATATATTTATATGTACTTGAAGATTTGTCTTTGAAAATATATTTCCTATTGTAAGAGCTGCTATCTAGCTATCGATATACAAGCACACGATCGTTGACATCAATTTCTTGTTGTTTTCAATAGTAATGTTTTCAACAAACAACAGGTGCGACGGCTATAATTGTATTCATTTAGAGCCAAACGCTGATTGGCAACATACTTCTTACAAACTTTCCAGGGATTTTCGATTTAGAGAGTCCCAAAAGATGTCGGAGAAGTAGCTGAACGGATGCCCATGACAATATTTATTTAGGATTTTCCAGTGATTAATAAAGTATAGGTATGATTAATAATGGGTAGTTCGAATTTTCAAAAGCTTACAAATATGCAGTTGGATTGACGGACATGTGAAAAATTTTCTACGATGTAAACTTTAGGAGCTACATCGGATCTCTAGTGCGTAATCAAATCCCATCTGCAGCATAGTAAAGGAAAATTTGTGCCAAAGATTTTAAAGCAATTTTTGAATATTTTATGCTAAGACGACATTTTATGCAGCATAAATATTGTTATAAATTACCGCTTTTCTATGATACGGTCCGTACCACTAGATCGTGGATATTATTTTCAAGCGAAGTGCACTTCAGAATTCTTTTAACTCCAAGTCTCTTTAAGGCTAGAATTATTTACATTTATTACATTAGCATTAACTGGATTTGGGATTTTCGTAACAATATTATAAAAATCGTTGCCGTTAGTCTTTGTTCTCTTCATTCAACAACGTTATCGCCATTACGAATGCAGGTTCATTCATCAACTAAACTGCTAATTTCGAACACAAAACCAAAAAAGCTAAGTTATTGCTACTAAATCTCATGCAAAATTACACTACAAATACTGAAGAAATGCAAGATTCGAATCGCGTTATAAACACTTTCGGAGACATTGTCTGACAATAAATTTGTCTTAAACAACACTAAAACCTATCAGAAAAACCTAAGTTCATTACCCTGCTCCCGGTCCATGACAACCAAATTCGCCAAAAACTTGCCGTCCCCATATACTTAAGACACTAAATCCAAAATATTGCAATAACATAGCTAATGAATGTTGCTAATGAAATGTCCGTATTTACACACGCGGTAACGATATATCAATTCATGTTGAATTAATAGTTTCTCCGCCAAAACCTTTTTCGGTAAACGAAATAGTTTGCGAAAAGCCAATTGCATTCAATTCAATGAAGACGGATATTGGAACCCAAGCAGATTTCGGGCATTCGGAAAATAAAGATATAAGTTGTATACTTTTCTAATTTGTGAAAAGGTTTGATAAGAAACATTTCAGATATTAGGAACTCTCTATTTTATTACGCTTTGGCTATAACCAATGATCGAAGCAAAAATTGCCCGTTAGCCGAAAGGATAGCCAGTACGCATGATGGAGGTTCAATTGGTAACAATTCTAGTCGTGAAACCGATGTTTAAACATCGTTATGTGCTTCCTCTACTATTTTTCAAAATCTAGGGTATAAGAGATCTACTTATTAATTATTTGCTTTACTCATTGCAATTATATTGCAATTACTTTAGGTACCATATTGTCTGCAAATAAAATAAGTTATGGAGCACAGGCTTAGAATATATGACGTCATATCAAAAAGTCGTAAACTGAATTTTTACCGATATAAATAATCAGAAAGGAAAACCTGGCAGTCAAGTGGCTGCTTCTAATCAACAAGCGCACGCACAAGCGCACACAAACATTTTTGCCATAGGATATATTCTACTTGCCTATAGAATGTTTTGAATAAAATTGTACGCGATTCATATATAGAAAGATGGCGACAACTCAATAACATGCATATAACTTCGTAAGCAAGTGCATGGACAAACGCCCTACTATTGCAAACACATGCCCATAATCTGTAATCTTAAACATACACATATGTTGCATAAAGACAAAAACATTATGTGTATAAATTCGAACCTTTCATTAGCAAAAAAACAAAAACATTGTGTATGAGATCGAACATTTCATTACTAACATTCATTAGCAACGTTATTGCAACATTTTGCATTTACAGTCTTGTGTATATGGAGAGGGCAGCTTTTTGGCGAATTTGGTGATGACGGACTGGGACCAGGGTAATGAAATTAGGGTTTTCTGATAGGTTTTATTGTCTTTTTACACATATTAAAAATCTTCATACGGCGAAATTCGCTAAAGTTTTTCATAACTAATTTAGTGTCTTATGTACAGGGAGAGGTTCTTGGCGAATTTCGAGGTGATGGACTGGGACGAGGGTAATGAAATTAGGGTTTCCTGATAGGTTTTACCATCTTTCACGGCATATCTATAGTCGGGTACTGCTTCTGAAAATGGTTATAACACGACATTGCGTTCTTTCAGCGTAACGTAACGTAATTTTGCATGAGATTTAGTAGAATTAATTTATTTTATTTTAATGTTTTTGTGTTTGCAGTTAGAGAGTTAGTTTGTTTTATATGTGTACGTTTGCTAATATTATTCAATTTTAATACATATTTTACGTGTTTGTTGTTTATTCCGCAAGAAATCGTAACTTAGCAAAGACATTTTTAGTGAAGACACGAAACGTAAAAAATGTGGGTTATCTTTTATCTTGGTGGGCTGTCTTCACTTCAGTGAAACTTTCTATATTTATTTTGCATGCAATTACACACAAGAGAATTTCATAAGCAGACAAAGAAATAAAAGTAAAATATTTTACAATTATGATCGATTTTCACAATAAAATTTAAAATTATCTTTTTTCTTTTTTATTCATATGCATGAAATTACAAGCACTTGCGAGCACATGGCGTTATGAAAGAATGTTGTGTTTACAATTGAAATAAAATATGTAATAAAATTAATATATACATATTTTCAGTACATTTCGTGGCGCAACGGTGCGGCATTGCTTGTGAAATTATTTCAACACTTCCTAATTGCTGCGTTGTTAGCCCTAACATTATTATTATTATCAAAAAAACCTTCCGTCCTGTCATTTGCTTGATGCTCAAAAACGTTTTTTCTGGACATAATGTGGTTTTATTCGAATGCGATTATACTGTGCTCAAAAACTACGACCAATATTCAAGTTAAAATGAAAAATTCTTTTTCTAAATTTGTAAATTTGTAAATTTGTTGAGCTTGGTTTTCTACCATACAAAATGTGTTTTTTCCGATTTTTGCAATGTGTGTGAGGAGATGATTTCTGATTATCAACCTGTCATGAAGAGAGATGAGGCTTGGAGTCACGCATACGACCCGAAAAAAATCGATGAATTAAGCGAATATTGTCTAAAACCAAAAAAACCAAAGCCAAAGTCACTTAAAAGTCTAGATAATATTAAAACTTTTCTTCGTTTTTCGTGTGGTTGGCTACTATGAATTCCCCCCGCCGGGCCAAACTGTTAACAACGAATATTATTTAATTAGTTTAAAGGTAATGAAGGCGACGAAATTGATCTACCAAGAGAAGTATAGGATCTTTATTTTGCAAACAAGGTCACTTTATTTTTCGAGCACAGTAGTGTCTGTCTCTTACTACTTCGGGTGCTTTATCTCTTTGCTAAGCATGCGGACCAATTAAAAATTAGTGCAGAGTTGAGCTTAATTAGTATCAGATTTACCCAAAGGTGCAATAGTGTTTTATTGAAAGCTCCTGCAATGTGTGGGCGAGTGTTGTCATGCACGAGGATGATTTAGCGTCTGTTATCCGCTCGTTTTTTTACAACAGTAAATCGTCCAATTTGTTCAATCGACGTCGCTAGACATCTGTAGTAGCAGATTCACTCGGTTTCAGCAGCTCGTAATAGGCTACACCTTGCTAGTTCCGCCGTATGCAGAGTAAAACTTTGTGGTTATGAATACTGGGCTTCGGTTTTCTTATTATAGCCACTTCTCGGGATTGTGATATTAGATCCACTTTTCATCGCCACACAATACGCCACAGAAAGCTCTACCTTTTTCGCCTAGCAAGCAATGAAACCACGATGTTGAAACGGTTTGAAATGGCATCTTCATTNTAAATTCGAACCTTTCATTAGCAAAAAAACAAAAACATTGTGTATGAGATCGAACATTTCATTACTAACATTCATTAGCAACGTTATTGCAACATTTTGCATTTACAGTCTTGTGTATATGGAGAGGGCAGCTTTTTGGCGAATTTGGTGATGACGGACCGGGACCAGGGTAACGAAATTAGGGTTTTCTGATAGGTTTTATTGTCTTTTTACACATATTAAAAATCTTCATACGGCGAAATTAACATTTAATACAGACTTTTAATACAGACATTGTGTATTTTAATTTTTCGCCAACAATACACATGCACTGTAAGGTAAATAGTAGCTAACAATTTTTTTTTTATTTTCTTATAATACTTCTGTACAATTTCGTTTTATTGGTGCTTGTATTTCTATTTTTGTTAAGTTTTTCTAATCATTCCATCAAAAAAAAAAAATTTTAATCTGTGAAGATCATGCGTATTCAATCAAATTTGCTTCCATGAAAAGCCGGATGTAACGGCATTGAATCCCAAAAGCTTAGAAACGCTGCGTATAAATAAATAAAAAATAATTATTGTAGAAGATTTTATTTTTCAAAAAGCATTGCCATGGCTACTCAAACCAAATCGGGTAACTTATATTTATTGGTAAAATTGTTGAGCGCTTGTTTTTCTATTGTCAACGGAATAATGTATTGAAAGGGAGATGAAAAATAAGCTCTCTGGGTATTTACCAGTACAAAGCATTGTCTTTTTCCACGTACTATATAACATTACATAAATATTGTTTAATAATATCTCGAAATAAGTTATCGTAAATTGCTTGCTAAGCTCTAACGATTATAAATGTGAAACGACGAATGTGCTCCATCTATTTTTTTTTACCCATGGAGGGGCTATTAAAATAGAATAAACGAAATTTATAATTACGTTTTCCACAAACAGCTACAGAGCCATAGCTTAATATTAATGGTGTCGAATATTCGAGAGCCTTACTGACTAAGCTTATTACAACGCTTCCTATTCATCAAAGAAAAAGAAAGAAACAAAGTCATGTCCTTCCATGCTCAGGTTGTTAGAGCTGAAGCAATGCTTTGACAATTTACCATAGTACGGTATCTTTAGTGTCGTCTTATAAACATTAGCAACGCAAGTTATTCCATAACACAAGAAAATGACTTTCTTTTCTATTCTCTTTACTGTTATTATTATTATTGCTATTATCATAAGAAGACAATAATAAATCATTTGTAAAGAATGGTTTTCTTTGTCAGATTAAGAAACTAATTTGACAAATTAATTGGTCATCACTTCATGCAACATTAGTTCTTGTCACTCTGCGCTCTTTTAAAATCAGCAGAAAGTAACAATAATAAGAAAAACAATACATCAATTAAAATTTCGGTTTAAATCCAATCTTATGAAGCCAAAGTAATGTTCGTAGTTTAGACCACATGTAGTCCAAGGATATATTACGTTTGTGCGGATGTGTGCACGTCTTAGAGGGATTTAGGATAAATACAACTCTTATTACGGCGACCAATCCAAAATCACTTTCTGAATCCATCTAAGTTTCTCTGTTTGTCTGTCTGTCCGTCTTGTATCTCGTGTAATTTTTAAGATATTTTGATGAAATCTGGCGACCTGACGTGTATTGTGCGAAGGGCGAACATTATGGAAAATGATGCGGCTGAGACCACTTTTCCGATCACTTCCTTTATAACGCCTTACTTTGAAAAGTCATTATATCGATAATTTTAGGGTGCTGCAAATTATGTAATGGTGGCCATTGGCCCACTGTAGTCTTTTTGATTGTTTAGTTTTAAATTTACTTTTGTTTTTCTTGCAAAATGTACGACGCATTGCAAGTTGCGCGTACATGCACATTACCGCAGTTCTGAAATCATTACTGTTCAGAGTTAGTCATACCAGTCTACATTAATGTATTGCAGATTATTCAAAAATATGTGAAAACATTGTAGTCGACCAAGGTCAGTCATTAAATACCCAACATCATTTTCTTAGATACATTTCTTCTCTTATATTCATTATAAAATCCCAAACACTGTTCGTGTTTCCGTCTGAATGCACACTTTCCATAACAGCGCCCTCGAAACGTAAACTAATGCAATCCAAACTTTTGCATATGTACTAATGTACTAAACGTACACTTTTTGCCATATAAATGCTTACTTTTCCTTCCTTATGTATGGAGTGACCTACATAGCTAAAATTTTCTATAGCTAATGTTTGGGTCAAAACGCTGTGGTGGACCAATGTTCATCACAAAATATTAAACATTAAACCGCTTCTTTATTTAAAGGCATAGTTCATGTGGAGCTGTCACAGGGGAGGATGTTAAAAAAACTGATCCATAATGTTCAAATTTTTCACATATATTTTAATCTGTCGCAATGCTAATTATTCAGATAAAGAATTTTTTAATAAAAAACTTTGCGATAGATTGGAAGTGATCTAATGCAATCCATTTTGAACAGCTTTTGCCCTTGGGCCGAAACATGTCATTGTACCAAATTTCTTCAAAATTCTTCATCTTGATAATTGTGAACTGTGGTTGGTATAGAGACATATAAAGAGGCAAGATAAAGTTGATATAGAAAATGGTAGATCTCTCCCTCTAATTGTTACATATATTTCCAGTTAAACTGAAATTTTATACACCCCTTACCACACGTAGAATGCAAACAGCAATAAGAGATAGAGAGAGAAATTGTTGAACCCAGAGCAACAATTATTTGATTTTTTTTATGCAAATAACAAAAGTTACATTAAATTCGCCAAATATATCTTCTTAAAATGCGACATCGATTTACTTCAGTTTGTCTGCTCTTCCGCCCTTCTGTTTAAACCGCCATTACGACTTCGTAACTCTCACAATCTTTACTTGGCCTCATTGGTATTTTCTTATGACTCCCTTCAGTTACCTTCGAAATTCTTGTACTTTTGACATTTAGGTACGCGCATTTACATACCTGCATATCTAGGTCTTTGCTCTTTAGAATTGTGCAAAGCGTTGCCATATGTGGCACATTAAAACAATTGAAAATATTCAGGATTCGGTCGATATATTGATGTATATCGAGTCGATCCTTCTTCTAACTTGCAATCAAATATGGCGTATAAAGTGAAGATGGGAAACTAAACGATTTTTCCTCTATTTTTCTCGATTGTGACTTATTCTTTGCTTTCATTTAAACCTCAAAAGTGAATGAGCAAAAACTTACCGCTAATCAGTCTTATTTAGTTTCGAATATGAAATATCTTCGTCTAAAAGAAAATTGCAACTGGCGCTGTTCTTTTAAAAATGCCGAAAAAATATCAAAGATTGTATGGAATTGTTAAAAAAAAGATTTAAATCTAAACAATAGGCCCTTAGTTGAGGTAATGATACGTCTCGTAAATTTGTTGTCATGTGGAAATTTTAGCATAACGCTATACAGGATAAAAGATGAACGGTGCCCATTTTGAACAAACCGTCAAATTGTCTGTACAATGTAGCACATCGTAGCAATGTTGGATTGTAGTTAATCAGTAGAATTTCTATTTCATAAATGCTCATGTCAAAGAAAAAATCTCTTTCAGAGAGCTGATGTTTTCCACACAATTTAAAGGAATCAAATTAGCCAAGAGAAACTTCTGAAAAATTTATGTAAGAGCTACGTTCTCAGACCCCTAACATGGATTAATCCCTGCGCTACCAGGATGATGTCCTGGAAAAAACATTTATCAGAGCCTCAGATTTTCATTCGAATATAAGCAAGTTTTTTACTAATTCTAAGAAATTTCCGTAAGAAGAAGACGCTTAAGTTGGATTAACACGCTCGCTGTAATGGTGCGTCAGAGTCAGAGTGATTTTTCAGTCGATACTAAGAAAGTTGTATACTTCATCGATAGTTGCAAGAACGCGACCTGACACATCGAGTCCATAATGGACAACTGCGAATGGACCCCGGTTTTCATGCATATTACCGTTTTAGAAATTAACAACTTTGTTCAATACGCGACACGTTTAAACATGCCTTACCAAATAACCTAAAAATGTCCCTTATCCCCTTATGTCCCCCCGCGGCATGGGCTATGGGAAGAAACGGCTGCGTCAAGTAAATGTAACGATTGGTAACGAACGAGCTAAGTTGTCGAGAAAACTGTCTATCATTGTTGAACGAATACTAAAAACATTTCGCTTGAAAAGCACGTAGGGGAAAGAAGATGTGATATAAGTCAAACATAATCGTTTATGACTGAATTAGGGCCTTATGACAATACCTATGTGCAAACAGGTTAAGGTTATTAAGCACATTCTCTACAATCGTGATAGTGAAAAGGATATTCGGGAGTATATATAGACTTTGGTAAGAGTGAAAGTTCATTTGTTTTCGGTTCTGTGAGGCAATGCGCGTGGAATTGTAATTTATATATTTATTTATTTTCCTTAAGACTTGTTTTTCTTTTACTTCATTTGCTTACGTTCTTGCAACTCCTTTCGTATATATTAATAAAACAAAAAAAAATTTGCAAACGCGTGAGCGTTCACTACAGAGTAAGAAAGTAAAGAAACTTTGCTGATGTGAAGTTAGTCCACTGTACATAGCCCGGATTTTTGTCTTTGTTAAGAGGTGGGCTATCTTCATACTTGGTTCGCGCCTCTTCTAAGGTAATTGATAATTGAACGCTACAAAATGATTAGAAAAACTAAACAAAAATAGAAATACAAGCACAAATAAAACAAGAAATTATACAGAAATGTTATAAGAAAGAAAACAAAAAATTTGTTGCTACTATTTACCATATATTATTGGCGATGTTGCAATAGCATCGCTAATGAATGTTGCTAATGAAATGTCCGAATTTACACACGCGATAACGATATATCAATTCATGTTGAATTAATAGTTTCTCCGCCAAAACCTTCTTCGGTAATAGCTTGCGAAAAGCCAATTGCATTCAATTCAATGAAGACGGATGTTGGAACCCAAGCAGATTTCGGGCATTCGGAAAATAAAGATATAAGTTGTATACTTTTCTAATTTGTGAAAAGGTTTGATAAGAAACATTTCAGATATTAGGAACTCTCTATTTTATTACGCTTTGGCTATAACCAATGATCGA
>KK502474.1:557856-596342 GCA_000688735.1 Glossina austeni | reverse complement strand
CATCGCCACACAATACGCCACAGAAAGCTCTACCTTTTTCGCCTAGCAAGCAATGAAACCACGATGTTGAAACGGTTTGAAATGGCATCTTCATTCAATTCGTACGGTAGCCATTTTTCTTCTTTTTGGATGTTTCCCATCGCATGTAAATGTGCAGAAACAGTTAATTCATCAACCGCTAAGCTGTTCGAAAGTTCTTTCAGAGCTCCAACTGGGTTTTCGTCCAATTGTCTTCGAACTGTGTTAGCCCTTCAGGCCGTTTTTTGTGATTAACATCAAATTCGCCACTTTTAAGCAATTGGGATACGATGGAGCAGTATTATCAAAAGCTTCTAAATGTGTTTGATGGACTTCGGCAGCCGATTTCTTCGTATTGATCGTTCCATGATTAGCGTCTGTATACACTAAGTAACTCAGTAATACTAAATGGAAAATTGTTTTACGTAGAGTAAGGTGAAAATCATCGAACTTCGTATTTTCGCCAATAGATACCGCTGATCAAAATACATGCAAGCATCAGGAAGCAGTATATTATGCGCAGGCAAGCAGTATATATTTGGTCTTGCACATCAACATACTTATGTCTTCGATATGAAAAGTTGCACCGTAAATACAATTTGACCCAAATAGAAGCCATCAGCTTCAAATTTTAAAGAAAATTTGTGTTAGTTTTTTAATGCATGATTGCAAAGTGATGCGTTGACCGAAATCAAAAGATATCGTTGTTGAAGGGGAAATCGAAACAAAAGAAGAGAAGAGACGAAACGCTAAGGCCTTAAACTTGCAAAGTAACAAAGACAATCACTTGCTTTAGCAAAAGAACCCTATAAACTTATTTATGAAAAATATATTAACTGACCCATCTGATCATATTTGTAAAATCAGAAAACATGAATCATTACGAGTCATTATGGTGTCGCAAAAGTCAATTTAGGATTTCACATTGAATTGACTACGTCCGTCCATGTTGATTCTTTATTATCAAATCTCTTAAGATCGCTGTCGCTAGTTCATTGTCAAGAATCGCACACGTAGTTCGAAGTGAACGACAATTCAGAATGGTTGAACGCAGGAAAAGTAATCCGTGTGCAATAGATGTCACTGTATTTTATAAACAAAGTAATACCTACACATAGCTTAAAGTGTTTTTCGGTAATTTAATATATTATATATACGAAGTGTGTTTGGTTGTATCGCAAAAGCTCCACACAGTCTCAGGGTAAATTTATGTATACAACGTTTTATTTGTTTCCGAACAAGTTTGGTAAGTGAAAAGTGTTAAAACGCCATAGTATTGCTTTCAATAATCTGCAGTGTTCATCAGTTATTGGTTATTGGTTGGATGAACATATTCTTTTAACGCCCCTGTTCAGTATACATGTTTAATAATGCTTTTATATCCACCACTGTAACATGGGGGTATACTCATTTTGTTTTTTTCCATAATGTATGTCACACGTAAAAAGAAGCTTCAGAGACCCTACAGACTATATATATTATCGATCAGCATGATCAGCCCATCTGAGTGTCCATGTGAGGTTCTCTTCTGGTCGCAAAAATGAAAATATCGACTTCAAATTTAGTAGACACATTGAAAGTTTCTGCAGGCTGGTTGGTATTGAAAATGGGCCAAATCGGTCGGAGTGTAAACTGAACGCAACTTCGTTTTTTTAACAAAAATTGTTTGATTTTTTGCTCGTTACTCGGAAATTATAAAATTTAGAAGGCTGAAATTTTTCACATGTACTTTACGAAGCGCTCCCCTGTATACATCCGCCATCCCACACAAAGTTACACGTGATTAAGTTCTGTTTTTTGCACTTTTTTGAGGTTTTATGCTTATTTATCATAAGCCAAACAAGACCGAACGTTTAAAACTATTTTGTACATTTTTTTAAATGAAGATATATTATCTGCCTAGAAATGGGTTAATCTTAAAACGAATATGATAGACACCGCGATTACTTTTTTCTTAACAATGCTAGCGATATACGTATCAAATAAAAGAACTTGAAGAGTAGAACGCGAAAAACATAGTGGTGGGTGTGCGAGATTCGATCCCCGCCAAATACAGCTTTCTTACTTATTTCGCACTCATTTTAATCGCCTACCGAAAAAAAGAGGCAATATGTAAGATGCTGGTAACACACCACTGATAACCACAAAACGACAGATGGAATATTTAAATTGTTTTTTGTATTTTTTCTTATCACGCGTTGAGATTACGTTTAGGAAACTTTTACAGTATCCAGAGAACTGAGGCAGGCAAGCAAATATGTTACTTAGACAGAATAAACGAAAGAATACGAATAAACGACAGAATAAGCGAAGTATTGAGTACAGCGGGAGAAACATTTTTACTCGATATTCAATTTTTAAAGATAAGCTTTCCATCAAAATTTGTCGTAAATTGACTTAAATATCTAGAAAGCAGTTCATTTATTTCGTTAAATCTGATGAGATTTTGTTTTCGAAGTACATATCACCATTAAACAGATTTTATATGCCGAGGATTATCTTAACCAATGAAACGACTTCCGTAGATACTTTTCGGAATCCCTTCAATTATCTCCTTCGCATTTTCTTTTCTAAGAACAACTGTCTCAACGCTCTTTCCAGAGAATAGTTTTTATAGGGAAATGATAAAAATCAAGTTACGAGAACGTTGGACGCATTTTTCGCTAGAGATTTTTGATCAAGAATAGAGGAAGTTTGCTAGAAGCTGCTCTTTCCAAAATAATAAATGTAATAAGATATAGCGAACAGCTCAGCTCGTATCAGAACAGCTTGACCTATTTATTCGCAACTTTTTTTCTTCTCTTCTCTTATGTTTTTTTTTTTTTTTTGTAACATTGATGGAGTTCAGTTGTCGTTCGCAGTATAGTAATGTCGGCGCAAAGAAAAGCAATAGATAAGAATTTCGTGCTTAGCCGATAAGTTTGCTTAGGTAAGAGAGGACGATGAGAAAGAAAGAAAACTAAATTTTTGCACAAAGTCGACCAAACCATGACAAGTCTTTAAGGCTCTTGAATCTTTTGTATCACTCGTTTACTCGCAACTCTAAGAAAGTCACGTTTTTCTGAATATTTTTCAAGATCTTTAGTTGGTTTGCAGCGGAAATTTTATTGGAAATGTGTCCTTTCAAGTAGCAATTGTTGATATTCTAAGTAGCCCGCAATCTCGCGTGCATCTAATACTGGCCGTTATTATATACAAAATAGGTCGGCGGCGAAAGTCATCACGATACGTTAATAAATATGTTTCGCTATCAAAATAATTCGCGGTTCAGTCAATACAAAAATCATTTGCTTTTCATAATATTTTTACGTTACATTATTTGCGGTATATGAAGTTGTCTCTCTGTCTGATATCTATCCATGTAATTTTATGCCCAAGCTATAGGTCACACATTTCAATACTCTTGCATGCATTGGCCTATTGAAAGTAGGATGGATTAGAGCATAAAATGTCATATTTAAAAAATGCAAGAAATGCAAAAACAAATATTTTCATTTTTTAATATCGACAGAACTCCGTTAGTAACAGCTGTTTGGCGCACCCAATTTCGATATGATGTAAAGCTATTTTCTCAAGTACTTTCGAAATTTGTTTTTTTCTTATTACATATGAACACTTCTTGAGGGCATGCCCCTTATTTGTATATTGCGATGATGGTCACAAAAAAAAGGAAGAAAAAGAAAGAGAGCGAACGAGAGGGAAAGATAGCTGGGGCTAGTAAGTGTAGTAAGTAAGTGTTTCCTGACACAGCATTCACCACACTTACTATTACACACCAGCCGTAATCGCACTATGGTCCACTGCACTGAGGGTTGAACTGGTGGTGTATACACGGGCTTCATAAGTCTGTTCCTCAACTATTTCGCTGTGCGGTAGATTTCATAATAAATAAGCCTTTACATGGAAACCAAGTCTACATTTTAATGTTCAGGGATGTACAGAATATATACATACATACATATTGGTGGTAGATGTGGTCTACTATTTGGATTCTCACCATGAAAAGTACCGCAACAAGGTGTAATTTTTAATATTTTATGGCAAGCTTTGCCTTACTATAAAGACATCTTTCGTTTTTAAATAGAGTTTTCCTGGAACTTTTTTGACAAAGTTCCGTTGGTATTATTTCTTCGTTCTATCTTTCATTGATTGGATTTTTTCCATTACAAACTTTCATGATTTTTTCGCCAAAAAATGTATCACAAGTAGATTTTGTTGTTATGAGGATGAATGTCTCCCCTAAACGTTCAACACAGTTACGCTTAATAGCTTCCAACGTTCCTTTTAATATCAATCGTCAGGATACTTGTTGTAATATGTATATGTAATATGTATATAAAAATGTTTTAAGTTTTCCTTTAAATGTTACGAGGCGTTAAGGTCAGGATTTAATTACAAGTCGGTTCTCTTGTACTCATCATCGAAGGAAGGCAGTAAATCGAGGCCGTTATTTATTTTTTAAGACCCAAAAGCACAAAGCAAAGTACATACTTATGATGTTTTTAAGCGATGTATTAAATGTGTCCGTCTATCAGCTTATGCTTTTGGGTGACCAATCCTGAAATATTGGATAGAGAACTGGAACTCCGCAAACATATTTCTAAGTAGCGACTGATGATGATTCTAAGTAGTGATTAGGTAGTTAGGATTAAAAAATGCTTTAAAATTTTTTTACAAATTGTGAAACCGAAGTTTAATATTAATTTTTCCTATGACTGGGAGTCATCTTTGGAGTCACTCAAACAGATTTGACACTTTTCGGCTGAGCGGTATGTATAAATATAATTTTTTTGCTTTTTTCTATGAATGCATTTGTCATAGGACAAGAATATTGAACAGAACTTTCAAGCAAAATAAGTAAGAAGATTAATACTCGGTTGTAAGCGAATCTTTTCTACCCGTCATGTTGGTCTTAGCAAAATCTAACATACATGCAAAAAACTAAATTTCCATGACAATGGGCATGTCTGACTGTTTTATAGATACTACAAGCTCGCCCTCACGTTATTAACAATTTTTATACCTGTCTCTGCTGTAATTTGTGGGTAAAGGATGCTTTTTTTTTGTAAAAGCAGAGGTTCGCTGAATTTACATTGTGTTCTAGGGGTGTCGTTTGACCCACTTGACCCATTTTCAATGCCAATCTACGTGTAAGAGCTTTCAGTGTTCCGGCCGGGAGAACGTTTACAAGAGACATTACTCAACTGGACAGACGAACAACTGCTCAGACGTACTTGCTTAAACCGATTCAGATTCTGATGCTAATCAAGAATATATTTTATTGAATCTGTAAACCTTGCTTCCGGATACGTTTGCAAACGTTTTGACAGAATGAATATGCCTCCAAGCTTTCGTGATTGGCACAAAAAAAAAGATTGGAAGCAAATTTAAAAGTTATTCGGTTTCGAAACAAAGCGTTCAAATAAGAATGCAATAAGAAAATACTTCAAAACGTTTTATTTATTGAATCAAGCCAATTATTTCTGTTTATTTTATAATCATATCGCGGCTGATAGGAGGGAACTTAAAGCGATACAGTTGAGACCTACTGCCAAAGCCACATGACTCACATACAACTTTCAAGTTATTTTTTTTTTTTTGTTTTTAAGATAATGCAGATGAAATTGTACAAGGAGAGTAACTCTATGTAGATGATGAGTTAATAAGTCCACTGTTCAAATGATTGTTTAGGAAAATGTTATGTTTAGGTTATGTTTATCTTTCTTCATTAATTGCCCATAATCGCATGTGTAATAATAAAATAATCTCATTGAGGTTACGAATAATTCTTTTTTTTGCAATGATGTTTGTCTCCTACACGGCGTTTTTTTTTTCAACACATGCATGCATAATAATAATAAAAGCCATGAAATCGTGCTATGATTAAAACTACTACAGGAAATTCGTGAGTAGGTGGTGGGTAGATGAGATGTGAAAGTCTTTTTCCTTCATAACCAAGTATATACCGCGCGATACACAAGAACGCATAGACAAACACATGCATTCACGTTCATTTGCGTTTATAAAGTAGGCGGTTTTTCGTATTACGAATGAATGTAAATAAATAAAATTTTTGATGGTTGTATAAACTATGTATGGACTCACTTATTTTTTAATATGATTTATTATGCAAATAAGTGACCGAAAACAACCACAACAATAACAACAAGACGAACATACGAAATGCATAAAAAACTGTATTTATTTCTATGGATAAACGGATATATACGCATATTATGGCCAACGTGATGATGTTAATCCTGTTGTTGTGGTACTCATTGCCATCGCTAGAGATACGCTTAAATTCGCTTCTGTAGAATAATGATAAAATAAATATATATAAATATATATAGGTATATATGTTTGTTTGTGTATGAACGTGTGATTGGATGTAAGCACATACATATTTTCGTATAAAAAACGCTAACCAAGTTGGCCAATCCATATTGGCAACCACGACGAAATTTTAAATTACATTTTTTCTCCGTTCAACATTTAAATTAAAACATCATTTCATCCGCGAACATTAAGTTATTATTATTGTTGAAGTTTTTCATAATTTATAGAGAATTAAAAAATGTCCGAAAGAGCAGGAAAATCACATGAAGAGTGAAATTTTCAAGTTTGTAAGGTTTACGCATAAATATTATGTTGTCCATAAAAAACGATCACCACCCTTAGTTAGTAGTTTTACGACATCTCTGTAAGCACTCTCTAGAAGACGTACAATTCTTCCGGTTTCTTCCGAAATGGACATCGAGCCAAGCGCGTTATTTATTTATTTTTTGATTTTTCTTATTAGCGCATCCCATAACATCCCCAAACAGGTAAAGTGGGGTGGCGCCAAAAATAACATTGCGGCGAATATCGTAACATAGTTTAGCATGTATGCATGCCTTGAAATTAGATAGTGAGTTAGCGTCATCTTACTCGCTTCTTAAATAAAATTTGTCTTACACGCATTTAATCAAAGCCTTCGTTCATCTTATGGCCTTATGTACTAGGTTTTATTAGGCAATGTTAAAAATTTTTAAGATAGACTCATCTTTTATCAGAATTATTTTCCGAATCGATGTAAACTTGCCTGTCCGCTTGATTTCTGTCCATGTATTTTTGTGTTCAATCTACCGGTCTCCCTTTTTGTGATACTTTGATGGAATTCGTTATACCAACATGCTATTCAAGATGCTTTGGATCGGACGACTTGTTCGACCACTTCAACGCCTTATTTCGACAAATTGGGGAATGTAGAACTGTATTAGGCGAAGTGGTGTTGGATATTTAACGATGGGTTGCGATCCATTATAATAGTTTTACTTGTATTTTTTTTTTTATTCCCCATACACTTTTTTGAAATTTGTATTTTCCTTAAATGACATTCGTCGAGATTACAATGAGCTATTGAAACTACTGTGCAAAAAAAAGCGAATAGGGAAACCGTCTAGTTTTCTTGTTTATGTAAGAAATCCTCTAACAACCTTATTTGTTTAACAGTCAATTGTAAAGACAAGATTTATATGATTTCGATAGCAAAATTTTAAGCTATATGAACAGGAGCTCCGTGTGACTGCGAGATAAGGGCGCTTCTTATAGCGTATTTACGCTATTACATCTCTTTTGATTATTTTTTTGTGCCGCAAGCCATACAAAATTGGTTCGTTTTATTATGAATACTATGGCACATGCAAGAAACTTACGACCGCTTCGTTTCATTTCGTATTTAAATGGCGCCTTATTCGTTGTGATTATCTAATATTTATGCGACACGCACTTTGACAATATGCTCTTAATATTTGAACTGATAAGACGAGAAATGTCAAAAAAGCGTTCAAAATTTTTTTGATAAACAGTTATTCAAAAGTGCATTTAATGTGGTTTATATAAAGATTCGATGTAATGCGTATCTGGTAAGAGTTTTATTTTCGTTAAAAATTGAACGATTTAATTTTTTTGTAGCGAAGCCATTAAAAAAATTGTATAAAGGAAAGAAGAAGGCAAACAAATAAGCAAACATATATAGGAGTATATAGTTCCAGCAAATATTAAGTGGAAACATGGTGATCAAATAAGTGGTTTTTACTTCAGTTGCTAGCAAGAACTAAGCAGTAAAGAAAATCCTGTAATTTTTAATAACAGACGTTTTCATGTAAATGAGGTATGGGCTCTGAACTCCTTTCAGAAATTCAATCCTGGAACACCATTTTTTGCTCCGTTTCCACATAAACCTGCTCTTTATTCACCAATCAGCAATCTTGGAGAATAAGATGATGAAGAAAGCTTACGGCTTATTGGAGTTGTTTATTATTCAATTTATACGTTATTTATTTCAACAAAGCAAGTTAATATTCAACAGAAGTGTTAATAAATACTTATATAATTTTATCGTTGCGGCCTATTAATAAATAACAACATCATAGTAAACAAAGCAAAATCTTCACAACAAATCAACCGCACTAATCGGGGTGGTGTCAAATCTTTCTTTCCGTTCTTTGGGAGTGTAACCACATTACACCAATAATGCGGGGTTACTCTCTCAATGCTGAATAGGACTAAATTGAAGACTTAACACGTTCGTAAAATCAAATGTGTGCCTGTGTGGTGCGAATAGAATTTCAAGTATGAACCAAATTATTTTTATTTAATTTTGTAATTAATTGAAAAATTGTATCTATATCGTCATGGATCTTAAGGCATTTCTTGCCAATGGGCTACTCCTAATAAATATTGTTAATCAAATTTCGGAGATCACAACCAATTTTAAAATAAATTTATTGTCAATTTTTAGAAGTCATTGAAATTTTTACTATCCCCTTGCAACATAATTCTAAAGGAAAAAGGCCAATAGAGTTATCTTAAGGCAAACTCATATAGTTATTTTTGGAGTTTACATAGTCATTGAATTTTTCTTTAAATAAATTGATTGTGTCACGAGATGTATTAGTATACATACAGCAAAAACCACATATCATCCAAACCGAAATCGTCGAACTTGTGCCACAATAACCACATTTCTGTATCATTCTCCATTGAGAGTAACTGCAACGCATGTTCAAGCAAAAGCGAGCACAATTATCATCTTTGAGAACATTCTGAAGGCAAACATGGGCACGGTATAATATTGAAAAAAAAAGAATCACTTATTTTATCACGCTGTTTGCATGTACGTATGTGTTTACATTACGACGATTAGCTTTCTCTATTTTCATAAATGATAAAAACATATTATAGATGCGATACCAAGGTTATAACGACTTATGAATGGAAACCGTAATCTTAAATAAGTCTTACTTACAGGGGTACTTATCGTGAAGTAAAGAAAGAAGAGCAGCCTGTAATAAAACATTTTATTATTGCGATATGTAAAAAAATCAGTCTTCTCTTATTTTTCTATATTTATTTATATGGAAAGAATATCCGAACTGATGAATTCTTTTCAAGAATGAATGAGAATTACAAAAACTACTTATTTTGTACAGAATTTCTAAGAACAAATAACTTAATTATGTTCAGATCTTACCTTTGAAACCTTCACAGCCATATTAATTGAATGAATAAAAACAAGTTAAGAAGTTGCAGACGCCTAAGGCCAATTACTAATTACCTTACACCGGCTTACTTAAGTCGCTAAATCAAAGCATAATAAATGTGGCAGTATCCTTAAAACCACGCTCTCTAGAAAGATTCGCAACATTTTTGGAAAACTTAATTTAAACATTTTCTATTAATAAAAGAATGCCTTCTTTGTATCAAAAATCTCGCTCTTTCATTCAAACACTCGTCGTCTACAAAAAAATCAACACTTTTACTACTAGATTATGTGATTTTTCTTTTTTAATTTCAGCTGGCACCGCTGCTGGTTGTGCCGCGTGCCGCAGAGCTCCTTTAGCGAAAAATGTCCCAAGAGAATTGCTGCAGTGTTGAGCATTTTTCCAATTTTATTTTGTAATACTTCAAAGCAAGCTTAATAACCCCCTCAAAGATTATTTCTATCCCCAATAAATTGCCAAAAAACCCCTTTTTCAAAAGATTGTTAGTGTGGTTTATCTCCTTAACACAATTCTTCGGCGATCTTTTTCATAAAATATCAAACATTATACCGTTGACATGCCAATAAGCAGGACGCGAGAAGTCCATAAGTGGTACAATCTCATTACCAAAAATTACGTCTTGTTGTTATATCAAAGCTTACTTTTTATAAGAATTTCTATAAGCACTTCGTATAGAAATAATTTCTACAATTTTATGATTAAAATTGGTATTAAGTTTGTTATAAAAAGTGTTTCCATCCCTCCTAAATTTTTCACATTCATTGAATATTTCGAAAATAGTATTTTTTACCGGGTTTTGATGAAAAGGAGGACATCAAGCAGACAGGCAGGCGCACAGACATATTTAAATGGTTTAGTGGAATGATAAAGACGGATCTATATCAATTTCTTGTCGGTGTTGCATACACCCGCCAGACCCCAACGCACCGTATGTTAATTAATAGTGAAGGGGGCTATTATGAGTACTTGGTATTTTGCAATTTTATTTATCCAACATATGTTTTGTAAGAAGCACTAGAATGCCAGGATTTGGTTTAAGTTTTAAACCAACAACCCGAGAACTCAGTTTTTTCATTGCGAGTTAATGTTGAAAATGTAAGCATCAACAGGCAAGCAAACGCATATTCAGTGTATAAGCATTTCTGGTCAGAATGGTATTAACCCAATCGGTTAATTAGGCCAACTTATTTTTTTTCCACCAGGAATTTGCAACCAGGAATTTGAACGTTATACAGAATTGATAGCTGATTTTCGAAAATAAAATTTGAAAAAGTTGCACTTACTGTTCGATGCTTTGCATGCACTGCATTGAACTTTCAAACTGGCAAAACTTTGTATGACAATTTATATGACACTGGCACCGTTAGGGGATTTTCGGAGAATCGATTTAAGCAGAAACATATGAAGCGATAGCGCAACAGAGAAAACTGAAAAGAATCTAGAAACCTTAAGAGAAACGGAAGAAGTTTGAAGGAATGTGCTTCACATCCTTTATAAATGTGTGTATAGTCAACCGAGATCCCTCTAATTGCTTGAGAAGAAAAGCACTTTTGAACTGTTTGTATTGGCTTTATATTGGCTGTCAGCTATCCGAGTTTCATTCAGAAACATATACAAAGCCTTCTTATTTGTTTTCCCAATAATTTAGTGCAACTGCAAAACCTGAGCGCTGACTTTTCATATTTATGCATACTACATAAATTTTGTGTGGTTATATTTATCATAATTTTTACCACAAACTCAGAGATATTAAAATTGTTTGCCTTAGTTTGAGTTTTATTCGATTTTAGTCTAGTAGCGTATGTATTGCAAATTATTTACATACGCACAGTGTTGAGCAAAAGTATGTTTTTACCGTTCTTAACTATTCCACTGCTAAATGAGAAAAAAACAATTTTTGGTTTATTTTTCAATAGGTCTTTTTTGAGAATTATTCCTCTAAGCGGAAGAATGGTGGGAAATTTAAAAGAGATTACTATTCTGTCGCATTATTGGTAGTCGTCTTTAGGTTGCTTCAAAGTACCTTGAAGCTCCATTTCTGTATTCATAAATGGTAACCTGAAGCAGTTCTTCATTTTAGCAAATATTTTTGTATGAGCAAGGAATCTGGTGTTACGAGCAATATAGACTTGTGGATATAGTTTTCCATTCAATTCATTAAAGAACAGTGTCTATGCTTTCATGACGACCAATTAGAGATATATTTATAATTGTCAGAGTAATGGTAATCAATCTCCAAAAGAACTGAACAATTTGAAGACGAATGGACGGCGGGACGAATGAACGAAGAAGCAATGGGCACACAAATTGGTTTGACGAAAGCCATTTTAGTGTTTTACTCGTACGAATACACACTACGGGGGCGCATAATTCGCGATACAAAAATTTTGAAAAATTTTGCACAGCAATAGTGTTGAGGTTGAATACAAACATTGTACACCGCAATCATAAAAATATAGATCGCATATTAAGCAAATTGAAAAATAATATATATACGACTATGTAAAAGAGAAGTATGATTTAAGTTAACAAACACACACAGACGCGTACGCCAGCCCATCCATGGAAATATTTCACGTTCGAAATTAAAACCACTGACCCAAATGAATTTTTCCTACTCGCCAACGGATGATTATTTTTTTACGAATAAAATTGATATTTTGCCGGTCATAATCATAAATCGAAGATTAAATTTTCCTCGGAAATGTAAGCAAGCTTTTTTTACAATTTCGTTCAGGATTTAACCACGACAATAAGCTGTGGTAACTACCAAGCGGAATGAAAAGGCTAATATGTTCGTTATTAGACCGTTAGGGCATCATAAATTACATGCATAACGTAAGCTAAAGTCGAGAGTTAAGTAAGGAAAGCAAGTTACTATTGCAGAGTTTAATTATTGACTGGGTATAAACGACAGTTATTTTACTTTTCGCGGCATGGGATAAACAATTGTTTTCAATCTAATATTTATATCTAACAAATACTTTTTGCCTTGGGAGTTAAAGCTACCTAAGCTTAAACTGATGGACTGATGGACTAATTTTAAGATGCAGTCTCGCTAAGATATTTAAACTTAGGGTATTGATTGGTAACGTCAGACATTCACAGAAGTTAATAGAGGTACTTAAAAAAGTGGACCAATTAATTTCTCCGAACATCTGTCGCAAGTATTAACGATATGTTGAAATTCTATTTATCCCGTGCACTACTTGCGGTATAGGGAGACACCCTGAGGGACTCGTTATATCGTTTGGCTCAAAATTATGTTCCGAATCGCTGGCTGCTCGTCTGATATCTGCCCATGTACGAGACGTGTTCAAGAAAAAGACTACTTTTAAAATTTTGTGGGACATTCGATTTTGGAATTTTTTTTTTAGTATGTTGGCACACGTGTCCCCAACGTAAGTTAACATTACCAGTCATTTTGTGTTTTTAGTTTGTTCTCGTTAGATAGTAATTCAGATTTTTTGCTAAAAGAATCTGTATTAAATTTTGTGAAAAATAAAATTAAGTGCTCCAACTCATTAAGAATGTTGATTGTGGAATTTGGCGAGTCTACTTTGAACAAAAAGAAATGTTTGTAACTGGTACAGGCTTGTCACAGAAGGCCGGGAAGATGCTAATAACGGTGTTCTCCCTGAAAGACCCAGCAGGCCAACGATCTACAACCAACATTCAAGCAACGAAGAAAAATGTTATGGAGAATCGTCGAGTTTCTATTAGAGAAGTCGCCGCGATTGTCGGCATATCGGTTGGCTTATGGAATTTCTGGAATTGGGGAGCAATCACTCATAAATTTTCCACCACGATACTGCGCCAGCCTAAACATGATCGCTTATTCCTAATTTTTTGGCCGAAAATGACATGTCCAATTTAGACATGGATGGATGTCCAATTTTTGATATTTTACGATAAAAATTGGTTATAAGATTAATTTGGTTGAAAACTTAACTATATCAAATTTACATCAAGTCGACTTATTTTTTTGATACTACTTCACTCTTCTACTCTTCACACACTACTCTTGAAAAATAGCCCCCTATAAGGTTAAAAGGCCTAGTTTTTAATATTTTATGATGAAAATTGATCGACAATAGTAGTTTGACTAAAATATTACTGTACTATAATCTAACCACATGAACCTAAAAAAGCCTTGATAGAAAACAAAAAAAAAAATGATTTTAGTTAAAATCTTACTTTGTTTATCTAACACAACTTGATAAAGTGGCACATAGTAGATATAAGCTGACACTAACGAAGTTAAATACACCCCGATAATACTATCGTATACAAAGGCGAAGATAAGAGCGGCGACGAAGATTCCAGTGGAGTAGTTAAAGAATAGATTTTCCCTAAACCTAAGAAATTCATAATTGTCTTTTGCTTCGAAAAATATTTTCTAATCTTTACTCATCCACTTTGGTGGCCAGAGCTACATGTAACAGTACATCGATGTCAAGAAATATCATTTCTTTCAATGTCATATAACCAATTGCGGAAATGAAGCGAGTTAAAATGAACCTCGGCATTTTCAATTGAGACCCCGCTGCGATGCCATATTTGTAAAACTTTAGGTCTAAAATGCACTGATATATCGTTAATGTGCATCATTAAATTTTTGTGGTGTAAAAATTTACTGCGTTTAACGGCCCAATCAGGATATTCGAAAACGCCACGACGTTTTGCACTTTTCCAGACGGAGCGGTACCGGTTTGATAAATTCTTTTTTCATCAGTGGAAGATGAGGGGAGAGGCGCCACAAAATGTGTATATTCTTGATCACCATCAAATTCTAAATCGATTGAAGGGTGTCCCTCTGTTTGCCTGTTGTGAACATTCCCCTCGCCGCAATCAAATTCAACACGAAACATTGCAAATTTTTGAACAAAGGTTGGTATTCAAAAAGGTTGGTGTTCAAATTGGTCGAAGAACATGCCTATAGTACTACGTAAATCGAGAACACCTTTGTATTTTCAAAAGGTATAAAAAATTGATTTTTTGAGCATTACTCATGCTCATTACTCATCATCAGCAGATAAATGTACGAAAACTTGATGGCATATTTAAGGGGCGACACTGTAGTACCTGTACAAAAATGGCAAAAATTGCTCAATATTATAGTGCATCAAAAATTAATTTTTGTTTCACATTCCTTTTTAATGCGCAGAAACCAACTTCAAAACCCTCGTAAAGAATACAAATTTTTGGCCAGTTTCAAATTTGGAGTGCACTTAGCATGTCGGTCCGTCCGTCCACTCAACTGTCCGTCTGACCAACTGTGTAGTACAAGTATTCTCCCGTTAGCGAAAATTAAGATGTCGCCTGCAAAATTTTGCAAAAAAAATTTGGAAGTGACATAAACTTAAGTCGAATCAATATTGTGCGATTGAAAAAAGCCCTTCACTACATACAGGTAAATTTTAACTATGTTTTTTAAAAGTAATTTCAAAACACTTTATCTTTACTATCTTTCCATTAACAGAACTTCGTGCTTCTATTTCTTATAAAAATAAAAGTGATTTTTCTAACCCAAATCTAATCCAGACGGCGATAACGTGCTGGACGGCGTTCCTGCTTTATTTTTTACTTTATTTTTTATTTATTTTATTTATTTATTTGCACATGAAAATAAAGGAAAATGCATGGTTAAAATAAAGGAACAGCCGAATCCATTTGACTTTTAGAATTAAATCTTATTCTAAATATTATTAAAAACTAACACAAACTATATAAAGAGAAAAAAAAGAGAAGAATAAAGTTTGTGTGCCAATAAATCAGAGAGAAAAAGAGAAAACAAACATGTACACATTTAGCACAGACGCACACCCCCAGCCGGTAAAGGTCGGACTAGTGAACGACTCTGAACGGATTGAAAAGCTCGTAATTACATTTACGTTGACTAAGCTTTATGAAGATAAAGTTCCTAGAAGCGATTCAGAAAATTAAAGTTTATCGCACCAGGTAATGTAGGTGATTCGATAGTACAATTTATTACAGTTTATTATTATTATTGTGAATTAAGAACACAGAACACAGAACACAGAACACAGAACACAGAACACAGAATAAATCTATGTCCCTCGAGTGACAGTAAAGATAACAAAAGCAAGCTATTTTCATAAGGAGGAAAAGAGACAAGCGGGTCACAACCCACATTCCTAAAGACAAACAGCAAAAATTGCTTTTGAACTGATTCAAGGAGACCCCACAACAGAGGCATACTCAAGCGTTGGTCTGACTAATGTCCTGCATACCTCGTGTTGACCTCTTTGGTAAAAGTAGGTAGAAATAGGTACTAGCTAGGAAGTAGGTGGAAATATATATTTCCATGTATATAAAAGCCAGCAAAGCGTTTATTCTGCCTAATATATGGGCGTAAGGTTACCATGATTAGTAAGCCCTTTGACAAAAAGAACCAATTTTCTATACTTTATAATGAACGTGATTCTTAATCGCAGTTTGGCGTCAAGATTAACGTAAGAAATGTAGATCAAAAGCCTTATTTAGTGACAAAAATCCAATTTGTAGGTTTTAGGTAGGTATGAGAAAACAGACGAAAAATAATGACATGTTTAAGAAGTAAATTAAGTTTGCTAAATTCGGTCCACGTCTGTTGATGTTTTGGACAATTAACTATATAAGGACTTTGACGAAAAGTATTATTTTATATGGGAATAAGGTGCAATCTTTGGTGAGTTATCATGAAAATGAACGAATAAGTGTATTTGGCGAAGTAGTGTAGAGGCTCCCTTCACTGGCTACAATGTGTATTTTTATTATAGTTAAATACATAAGTTGGATAAATCATCTTTTTTAACGATCTGATCTTCGAGATGTCCGTAGAGAATGAGCATAAAAAAGAAATGATGGGAGATTCCAATTCACTTCTTTCAATCGCGGACTGTAAGTACAAGGAGATATTCGGATAGTGGAGAAGAGTCCAAAAGTAGCTTAAGAACAAAAGCTATAAAAAGAGCGAAGATATTTTTCATATGGTTCGCTCAATCGAGGGCTACAAATAAATTTATGTGCTGAGATATGAAGATTTTGGAGAAGAAATCAAATGAATGAATGCATGTCGTGGCTTTATTTTTGACATTAGAGTGACATTATTTAGACATTTAGAGTGACATTATTATCAATGTCTACAGTACGGTTTTGAGGTAAAGCTTAGGACATAAAGTACAGGGTATATTTGATGACACGGAGAGGCTCAAGGGGTAACAACATGTCGTCTTACATTACTTGTTTAGAGAAAGTGTTTGAAATTAAACATATATGCTCACGCTGTAGTAAAAACTATTTATGCTGCTTTTTATTTTATTTATTTTATTATAAAATAAAAAAAAAAAAACCTATCCATTTCATCACAAAATGCATGAACACCGGGTCTATGGAATTCAATAAATTTACATTTATTTTTAAAATGTAGTTTGTTTTCCATTTTTCTTTTATGCTGTTTTTCATTTAAAAAAAAAGAAAGATGTAACGAAGTAATATGCATCTTGAGAAGACTTTCGAACACGTTAACGTTTTAATTAAAAATATTACTGCTTCCCAATTCATTTTTCCCAAATTCGTTTTTATTTATTATTATTGCCTTTTATTTTTTTATTATTTTTATTATTTTCTTTTTCTTTCTTTTCTTTACTCGCATAGATATTATCATGGTATAGATATGAATATAAATGTGGATTGTGGACATGGTAGAGACGGGGGTGAGGACATCATATGGATAGATAGAATAGTTATGGGCGTAAGAATGAACATACGACTAAGGACTGGATTTGCGATAGGAATTGGAGCATGATTCTAAATTAAAAAAATTAATGAAATACATCCGTTTCTAAACTATTGGAATTAGTTTGTTTCCCTACAGTTTTTGTAATCCTTAAGATTATTTAAAACTTTCGATTTTGTTAGATGCATTAATGGAACAACTTCAAATCGATGATATTCTGAGTAGAGAATGATATCAACCTTGCAATTTGTTCCCAAACATCGCTGGTTGCATTTTAAACCAAAACACAAAACAATTTCGCCGAGGATTGTTAGAGAACACTTCACACAATACATAAAGAATGTTTTGAATGAAATGACAAATAAAGAAGAGAAAGGGAAAAAACTTGTTCTTTCATTCATTCTTAGCTTTTTTTCTTTACCACTTAGTGCCGTCTTCCTCCTCTTTTCGTTGTTCAGGAAAATTCCGAATGCTCAGAAGTTTGTCGTCCCCTTTATACTATACTGGATGAGAGAGAAATGCGTTTTATATTCAATAATATTGAATAAATTACATTACTATTCAAGTTGAGCTAAACTATTACA
Source organism: Glossina austeni (assembly GCA_000688735.1). Taxonomy (NCBI): domain Eukaryota; kingdom Metazoa; phylum Arthropoda; class Insecta; order Diptera; family Glossinidae; genus Glossina; species Glossina austeni. The sequence goes on along the minus strand of KK502474.1, from coordinate 578,451 downwards.
AATTCGATTTATTATTTTATTTCATTTTTTTTTTTTGTGTTCTTTCTTTTTACATTTTTTCAAATTCTTCTCCTCTCTGGCGTAATCGGTGTAATACGCTGCTACTAGTGGCATTATTGGTAAATTTACAAGAAAAGAAAAAAATCAAATAAAGAATTTGAATGTAATCTGTGTTATATTAAAAAGAAAAAGCGACAAATGGATTCAAAGTATTTTACTTGCTTAGTTAAATGAAAAATAATTTTACGTTCCGTTCCGCAAAGCCATTTAAGACGACAAAGAGTCGTAAAAGAATGGCTTTGTGAAAAGATGTTTGTAAGATGTTTAGTAATAACTTACTGAGAATCTTGGAGAAAACACGAAGAAAGAAAGAAACTCTTTTTAGACAAAGCTTCAGATTGGGGAGATAAGCTCTTTTTGGCAAACATTGCAAAAGCAATTTCTTTTATCGCAGTTGACGAAGAGGTACGAATCCATTGTTTGTGTTCTACAAATTGTTTAACATTTATTACAGTTATTCAATGATAAAAGAAAAATTGTATATTTCAACTACTTGGTCAATATCAAGAAGAGATAGGCGGGACGGAGAAGCTCACTCACGTCACGCAGAATCTTTTTCTACTTAACCGGAAGTACAACCTTAGGATTTTCTCGGTTTTCACATGCTGTTTTTATTCGGTTAACGACACAAAAGGTTCATTCCCTGAATCTAGGAAGTGTCAACTGTGGGCAAAATTGGTTCAATTTGGTCGACTCATAAATAACTTTTTATAATTTCTAACCCAAATCTAGTCCAGACGGCGATAAGGTGCTGGACGGCGTTCCTGCTTTATTTTTTACTTCATTTTTTATTTCATTTATTTATTTGCACATGAAAATAAAGGAAAATGCATGGTTAAAATAAAGGAACAGCCGAATCCAGTTGACTCTTAGAATTAAATCTTATTCTAAATATTATTAAAAACTAACACAAACTATATAAAGAGAAAAAAAAGAGAAGAATAAAATTTACGTATCAATAAATCAAAGAGAAAAAGAGAAAACAAGCATCTACACATTTAGCACAGACGCACACCCCCAACCGGTAAAGGTCGGACTAGTGAATGAACGCCTAGGCGGTTGCAAACATGCAAAAACTTGACAGTCGATAATAGTAAATGAATTTTCGAATCATACTAAGATATTAAACGACTCTGAACGGATTGAAAAGCTCGTAATTACATTTACGTTGACTAAGCTTTATGAAGATAAAGTTCTTAGAAGCGATTCGGGAATTTGAAGTTTATCTCACCAAGTAATGTGACTGCTGACTGCTTCAATTTTCGTCCTATTGACTTGAAAATCTATTTGCAGCTTTGAGATTGGATTTCGCAATCAGAATCATCGTCGTATTTTTTCTTAAATTTACCAATGGTGTGGCTGATTTTTGAGCTATTTCCGCTAAAAAAAATTTTAAAGTGAATGAAATTTTTGAAAAAGACCCCGGAAAAAATACTCCTTAAATTGGTATTCATATTTGCAGAAAATTTTTAGTTCGTTAAGCAGTTGTTGCTTCGCGACAGTTTGCAAGCTTTCACTTCGTTTTTAAAGTCAAAAAACATTTCCTTTATCTACCTTGAAACTTGTACTTTCATAAGTAAAAACACGCACAAAAATAAAAGTGTTTGGATGTATCACCGAGAAGTTCGAGGTACATTTCGTGAAAATATTTGCAACATTCAACCGGAAACTTCAAAAAACCTATTATCCCGTCTAACCAACTAAATAAGAAATTTCACCATCGATTCGGAATACCCAAGTTCAATTATCAATGCGGTAGGAAATGCTTCAATATATCGCTTATCGATTGAGCTCATATTCCAAACTGTAGACTACACTGCGTTGACCCTCTCTCTGTTTCTTTCTTCCTTATAGATCTTCGCTTTGAGTTTTTAAATAAGATAGGGACAATGTGTAGATATAAAAAAAATTCGGCCACAACCGGATATAATTTCTTTATTTAGAAATTTACAATAAGTGAAAACATGACAGTGTGGCAAGTCCTACAATTAAAGTCAGCCAGAAGAAGAATCTCTCATGGCTTACCACATGGTGCAGATAAATGTCTTTTCTTCTAAGGCTTCACTAAATAAATTTTAGTTAATTTCTGTTTTCTATTTCTTTTTCTTTTTTGTTTTTAATTTTAATATGCTCTTGGCTATCAGGCATTGATGTCCACATACATAGGTACTGAGTGTGAATTTTTGATCTACTCTTCTATTGTGGCGTATGTCTGCTTTCATTTGTTCTCTCTGGATAACATTGATCTTAATCAATATGACAAAAAAAATAAAAAAGACTGCCTTATGTGCACAAAGAAAAAGAAGAAGAGAAACCAAAGCGAAATTCAAGTTTCTTTTTTGTACAATCACATTTTGTTGACATACTTGGGTTTTCTAATAACTTTCTTAATATGTTGAGCTATGCATACATTTGCACATGCGCATACATAAAGTTTTATAAATATATTGTATGTATGTACGGTATAGAATGCTATATAAAAACAACGAAAACCTTGCTAAATAAGGTAACTGCACGTTATGAACACAGATGACTATCGTTAAATGAGCAAAAAAGTATGCAAGATCTGACAATCTTACTTGGTATATGTTTACATTTATTTAAGTTAAATAATTTCATAATTAGAGGTCTTTAAAAATAGTTTTATGACTTTTTCAAAAAAAAATTGTAATTAATTTTGCACAGAGACACATAACCCGTTGTGCAATAGTTATCTGTAATGACAAATTTACATATGCTTTCATACACATATGACGGCGAATGGAGAGACAATGCGTTTTACGACTATAAAAGTCGCCTTTCACACTAAACTTTTTTATGCGATAACTTTTTGTTTTAGTCTTTATAAAAATTCACTTTCATTTATTTTGCCACAATTCAAAATATTACGGTATGTAGACATGTTGTGCTGCTTATACTACACAGGAATTCGTAATCAGCCTAAGATTTCAAATTAATATTTTTTAACTTTGTCGAGTTGTCTATTTGCCCGCCTATTTGTTGCCAACCGCACCACATGGACTAACCAACTAAAGTCTTTCGAATGTGTTTCACGAAATTTCGTCTGTGGTTGATCCAATTAAAGATTAAGGAGGTCGGGCGTAATAAAGCGTTATATACCAGGGTTGGTACATGGTATGGATTCGACGTTACCGAACATTGACAAAGATATCGAGAAGAAGACACTCCGATCTTTCCGTGCCTTGCCTGAGCTTGACCTAATTAAGTCTTTTACGATTAAGGAGATCGATTAAGGAGATTGGTTTCTGCACTTATTTAAAATAAATGGCTTCAAACATCACTCGTATTCAAAAGCTTATAGACTACTTTACGAGATGATGGTCCTTCAGGCGCTTCTACGCCAAAAGAAAAAATAAAAAACCAATTTTTATCGAATAAAGCTTCGTTTCTTTTATTCACTTATGCACTGATTGTTGTTTTCAACAATATGCAAATGATTAGCAAAAGTACGTGTTCATGAATATGTGTGCACGTACGGCAGCTTAAGCTGAGACCTTAATATGAAATATAATAACAGTAATAATAGAATAGTCTTCATTCATCAAAGTTTCTCATTCAAAAGTTCAAATAGATTACTCAACAAATTTTGTAATTTTATATTTGTTTATTTTGTTTTCGATTGCTTTCAATGATTGCATAATAAAAAGTAGTGCTATGGGCGAGAATAAATAGGAAAATTTTAAAGAGGATTAAAGCGATTTCTTTTTGCTATTCATTTTAAAATCACTATATAGCAGCATATGTTGTTTTACGCTTCGCCTTGGAATAAATTAATACAATAGCAGCACACAATAAATACACACATAAGCATATGTTGGTGAAAAGAAATTAGGGAAAGACGACATATCGTCGACCTTAATGATTTGTTACGTAGAACAGATTCAACAAAATTCCCATGAATATTGATTTGTAGTATATTAGTTATAGGTTGATGTTATAATAACAATTTTTGTCTCTGCTTTCGAATTTTTTTAGCAATTTGATTATTATAATTTATTACCAAATTGCGACCATCCCAAAACTTAATCTATGACGTCAATTTAAGAACGTGTACGTCAAGTTTCAACATTTTTATCTCAATTTTGTGGAGTTCCAACAGCCAGCGGGCATACGGACCAATAAGCTAACATGGCCAAGTCGAAGCTTAAAAATCTTTATTCTGATCTAAACTGTATATCCTTATAAAGAATTTTTACCCATACTTTATCCTCAGTTAAGATCATTTCTCTGTGTCGATGTATAATAATAATATAATAATGTTAGGTGGTTGCGTTAATTTTGACAGCTTTTCACTTGAAAAAGGCATTTATTGAGAAAAATTGATAAGACGATATAAGGGTATAGGATGGCTATTGACGAATCCGTATGGTTCTTATATTGCGTCAATCAAATAGTCCTTCTTCTTGTGTTCTTGACAGTCACCGTATTATGCGAATAGGGAACTTCTTGAAAAGAAAAAAACCAAATGTGTCAAAATTTCATGACATTCCGATTGTTTTAGTGACGCCACACAGAAAATTCAGATTTTTTCAAAAGTAGTGTCACTATCATAACAACACCGCTAACATGTTAAAAATTTTGCCCCATTTTGTTTCACAATAGGTACTATTTAATTGTTGATTCGTTAAGAGCAGTCTAATCGTCATCCTGCGACTTATTGAGTGATGTAGTGTATATATATATATATACGTGTGTGTGTGTATATATATGTGGACGTTACATAGCAACAATCTTCGTAAATATATAAAATAATAAAAACCTAGTCTAAGCTCTTTGACCGTCCTTTAGTGATGCAGGTAAGATACTTAAAACTGACCAAATTTTGATTCTAAAGTTGCGCTGAATATGAAACTTTACATAAGGGCAAGGTTTCTTCATTACTATGACAGGCGACAAACTCCATTATTTATTGCGATTTTTCGTACATAATGGATGGTTCTTACCTTAAACACAACCGAAATGTAGGTTCATTCTAAAATCAAGGATTTATGGAAATATTTTCGAGAATCTCCATAAGAGAGAGACTAACTATTCGTTACACTAACCTCTCATTGAATTTACATAATAAAACAATTTCAATATCGATTCTTTGCAAACGTTACGTGCTAGGATACAGTAAGGATTTCCTTTCAACAATAGCAATGATGGCCGCACTTCTGCTGCATATCCATAACGCATTACCAATCTGCGAAATAATATTTTCAAAACATAACATAGCTCAGAAATTAACCAGTTAACTGTATCGACCTCTTTAGAAAATGTGCATGTACAACGAGACAGGGTATGCGCAGTATGAAATTAGGTTGTATTGAAATAAATTGACAAAGTGACATGATAATGATGAAATTTTAGGCGTGTCCTCCGACGAATTTGACCCATTTTCAATATGTGCAAAAGCTTCCACTGCTTCTGCTCAATTTGAGGTCAATAGCTTCATTGTTGCGAGCAGGAGAATGTTTACAACAGACATTATATAATAGACAGACGGACAGACGGACATCTTTAAATCGATTTAGAATTTGGTGCTGATCAAGAATATATATACTTTGTGTAATGGGCGTTGCAAACGCTTTGATAAAATGAATATACACCATATCCTTCGGTGATGGCTGTAAAAATAAATAAATAAATGCGTGTAATATTTCTTCATGCGTTGAAACGATCCAGTCAACAAAGAGCAAAAAGAAGGATACAGAATATACTTGCTACTTTAATCAATGTTAGAATTATTATTCGGCAAGCAGGAAGACTGACAACACTAACACTATTATGTTATTCAAGCTGATCAAGAAAGTGTACTGGTTATGAAGCTTTCGATAAACGAGCTAAAAGTTTTGTTTGTAGCAATAAAGTTTTTCATCAGAATTACTTTTGCAATGAGTTGATGTCTAACCTGGTACGTTTCAAGTCTTCATTACAGCAGCTGGTCGTTTATCAGCTTTTAAATATTAACTATCTGTTATTCATTACCTTTTATTTATTACAACTTTGTTTATCTACCTTTTCATTTTTTCATTTTATTTATTTTTTATGTTTTCTCTTACCATCTTCTTCTTTACAACATCGCAAAAGATTATCTTACCTAGATGTACATATGCAGTCAGTTATTACCTTTCACTCATTTTCCTTTTATTTCAGTCATTGCAGTTAAATAAAAGTTGTGTTTTCTTGCTATTGCACCCCACTTCTTTAATAAGAATATAAAAGAAAGAAAAATCCATAACTACCCACAATTGCAATTACAAGTGCACATACATTACAAAGTTATGCACATGTAATTGTGTAATGAGGAGATAAGAAATAGGTAAAACAATTCCATGCGAAATACTCGCATATATATGGAAAGATAAATAATAATAAGCAAAAATATCTACCGTTAAATGCAGTCGGCTAAGAACGAATAGCTAAAAATACTTCCTCTTTGCAAACGTCCTAAGCAGAATCAATAGGAAGTTAAAATTTCGTATAACTTCGCTGTAGTAACTGTCACAGCTATATGATATTTCGGATTAATAACGGAATGTCAGCCTTTCCATCCGACTAGTTCAGCACTTTTGAAGTTTGCCTTTTCTAAAGCAATAAAAATCCCCAGCAAAAGGTCATACGTACATATAGTATATTCGATTCTGTGTATGAGATTTGCACGATATTTGCGCCCAAGATAACTTAGAAAGTGAAATAACTTAAGACGAGAAATACGACAATGATCACTTGTTTTTATATCCATGTCTAGTAGTTTTTGGAAAAATATGTTAGTTTTGTAATTATTAAAAAATGTAACGATAATGGTATTTATAAAGATATATGATATTATAACATGTCGGTCAAAAAATTCCGTAACTAATGCGTAGAAGTAGTCTCTTACACATATAGTATGTCCATGCCAAACTTTTAGCCCACTTCGATCGAGCCCCAATGGTTTTAGTGATACTAACAACAAAGAAAACATTAGGGAGCGGGTAGTGTGGGAAATTAATAAAATCAGCATTTTCATCATCAGTAAAGTTATTATCATCGAAATATAGAACTTTTAGAATGATATAGAACTTGTTTCAGAAGTTAACGAAGATTGCACCAATTTATCAGAAAAACTTACGCATGGACTATTGCAGCGCGTATTTTCATGATGAATGCTTCTGTTAGCTATTGATCATCGTAGTATAATTTCTGCAGGATGCAATATTTAAAATAATCTTTAAATTTTATGAACGCTTGACAGATCTATAACGAGCACAGGAGAACCGAGGAACTTACGTGGAAATTTCTAACATTAACATTCTTATGCCTGCGTATAAGGAGTTTTTATTTTTTTTTACGATATGGAAACCGTCGAAATTCGAGATTCCTGTTTCTGAAAATCGAATTCAATTCAATATGCAGTAAATTCACACATGCTCATGCGATAAACCAAAGTTAGCTTTTTTAAGCTATAAGTGACGTGATGACGTTTTTGTAAAATGAGAAAAATTTAATATGTGATTTTACGGTTCAACAATGCCGACAATAAGTGTTTGCAGATATTATTATGTTTATTAAAAAAAGCAAAGTCGGAAGAAATGAATGAAAGAAATTTATTTATACGCACATAAGTACTTACTTGTACTTGCATTTATGCTTGCCATCTTACCATTGACCATGGGTTTCATAGCTTACAAAATAGTATAAGTATTAAGTGCACCCTGTAATTCTCGTTTCTAATATGCATATGGAATGGATTTCTTTCGATATATCGTCTTCGTATAAAATGCCAATGAAAAAGGGAAATATCAAAAATGAACAGAAAAAAAAAGTTACTCAAGCTTGTGTTCGCCTTAAGTGAATAAATCTATAACTTCGTCGCCTGAAAATACTGTCTTTAAGCTGTACACAACTGTACAAATTAGCATCTAGAGTCTTTTTTTTTTTGGGCTTTGAATTCTCGCCTTCATTATATCGAGCTTTATACGCTCCTATACTTTTATCTTAAAGTGAAAATATGGCAGTTCTTTCTTCAAGTGAGAGAAAATTAATATCCATTCGTGACAAAGTTACCAGTCTAATGGAAGTATCTTGACTGCCCTGAAAGTGTTTCTGATTATGTTTTTTGAATTGGTTTACGAGTATGAATGTCAAGTTTCCGATCTTAGTTAACGAGCTTCAAGGTTTTTCGAAATCCAGACAATGATAAAATTGACCAGTTTGTTGCATATAGACTGACTAACATAAGAATAAAATGCTATTTACGAAATCTGCCGTGCAATGTTACAAACAATCGTTAAGTAATTAATATGCTGCTACTTTTATGTAGTAATTGTAAGGAAAAGAAATGAAAAGTGATTTAAAAGCAAGAGCTCTACAGAAATAAATAAATTATACGGCATTGCATTTCCAAGGGTTGAGAGCTTTTGCAATGAACATTAGGCAGGACCCATAGCCCATAAAGTCGGATCGAAGGGAAAGTACTTCGCCTTTGTTTGCATTGAAAAGTAGCTTTAAATATCATTTTAATTAAATTTCATTAAATAATAAATAAAATCATAATGACTAAGTAAACAAAATTTCTTTCAAAATTGCAAACTGTTTAGTACGTAAAAGTATTAGTTAAATAAAGGAAACTACTATTACGTCCCCCTCGATAGATGCAAATATACTAGCTTTGTCCTCCCATTTGTAAAAACGCATCTGCGATAATTGATATGCCAGCGGTTTAGTGTTAGTGCCTACCTCGTGGCTTTACCTTACGATGCCTGTTGACCCAACGGGGTATTTAAGCGTTAACTGGTGCCACTAGAGAGTGAGACAATCTCTGTAAGGTGAAGGTTCCACTGCACCTGGATTACCAGATCGATTTAAAGTCGAGTCTTCAGGCTTATCATCGCCTCTAAATATCCGTTTTTACTCACCAAGGGCTCTACCTCGCTATCACGACTCACTACCACAACTACTTAGATTCTTCTCAGAAAGAGGTTCCTCGAGCGTATCCAGAAACAGCGTATCACTGGATCGTGGATATTGAAAAGAAAATGCACTTCAGAATTCTTTTAACTCTAAGTTTCTTTATTTACAATCCATTTTTAAGGCTAGGATTATTTACAAATTTTTCTCAACACAACTATTATTATTCCGTACTTGAATTTTCTCTTACGACTCAATGTTCTCGTATCACTCACTCTGCCTTCCGCAAATAGTCTACTTATATACATTTTTACAAGCATGTTACGCTCACCTAACTTCATCGTTTCATTTTTAATCCGTTAACCTGCTTTTCTGCTAATCGTTTCCCTCGGCCGGCAGCTGTCTGACGCGCCACGCCTGTGCGCTTGGGTTTTTCTCTGTCTATTTTCCTGCTAATCTTTTTCATCGGCCGGCACCTGAACGACGCGTCGCGAATATACACTAAGGAATTTATTACTTACGAAAATTAATTAGTTAGCATTAACTGGATTTGTGATTTTCGTAATAATATTGTTATTGAAGAAAGAGAAGAATTGAAGTACACAAATAAATTGCTGATTAAGGAAAAAAGGTCGCGTTTTACTTCGAGGTTTTACTTCGAAGTTTGGGGTTGTGGTGAAAATTCACTATCAGATACGTATTTGAATGCCAAGAAGGTTTACTATTATACCATAGAGATGAAAAATTTTTGCAATTCAACATTCTGCTAACTTTACCGCATTAAAGGGAAATGGGATAATAAGACTGATTAAAAACACCATACACTCGCTCAAAACCCTGTTACCATCGATATTAGTACTTTGTGAGGGTTTTTTTCAAGGGTTTTCATAGTTGATAGCTTCTAACGTGAGCAGTTAAATTGAGATGCTTGTAGTGGGATAAAATTTTGTCATCTAAGAAACACGTTCAGTGGTATAAAAGTTTAGATTAACTATTTAAAATGATTACCGAAGTAAGAATAACTAAATTATAATAAAGCTTTAAATTTTTATCAATTAGTTATAATTCTCTCCCTGATTTGAGCTTTTAAGAAGTAAATCTGAATGGTTCGCCCTCCTTTTGAAAAATTAGCCAATTTTTTTGACTTGATGAATATCAAAGTTTAAATCGCTGAGACTACCACGGTCGTATCAATTGACAATGGAAAACTGGTCGCGAGAAAGAATACCTCTTACCTTCAAGCAAATGTTCTCTTCTTTTATAACCGAGCATTAAATTTCCTCAGCGAATGGCTGGAAGGGTTGCTTGTAGTTAAAGTACAATCTTTCACGTCCTCTGCTTTTAGAAAACTCTGGTCAAAACCTTTGACAAGGTCTTCAATACTTTTGAGAAAGCAGTTTTCTTTTTCGAGATGGTACCTTATAAGTTGGAAATTCCGTATGGCGGTCGACATCGACTTTTAATTCCCTTTTCTCGGCGTTATGACCTTTGCTAGACTTTTAAAACAATTTATATTAAGTGTATCTGTTTGTCACTGGCTATATATTTTCAAATTTATTATAACTTCCTTCCGTTCGCCATTATAACCACCGTTTCCATGAATGTAAGGAGGAAATGTTTCCATTTTCTTGTGATGTTTTTAACGAAATGTTCGCAATTTTTAGTTTTCGCAAAATGTCAACTGTTACTGTATCGTTATGTAATATTTAAGACAGAATTACGAATCAACACAGTGAAAGTGCAGATATTTCATAGATGTCGTTGGCTGAATTTTACTATTATAGTTATTGTGATTTAGTTATCCAAAGGAATCAGTTTTCGGATTGGTATAAGACGAGCACTAGCAACCAAAGCCTGCCTGCTATCAAAAACACGGTAAATAGTAAACCTCGCATATTATTGCTATCACGTTTTACAGATACTTGCAAGATATTCATAACGTAAGCCTGTCTGAACGCAAATTTTCGAATTTGGAAAATTGTAATTACAAAGCAGGCGTTTAATTGTATGATTTTGCTCGCAACTGCATATCGTAGGAGTAGGTTCTTTAATAATTCTTTGTGGTATTGCAATCATATAGACGGGACGAATTCTTGCAATCGTTTTGAACTTGGTTCTCTAGGTAGATTGAACATAGCTGTGGCACAAAACTAAGATGAAAATAGCGGTGAAGTATGGACGGCAGTATTTCGATAATTGCCTCTTTTCTTTTCCCAATATATCTTTGAAGTTTCAATTTTTCCATCGTACGGTCCATGGTTAGTGATCCGGTCCTACGTCAGTTTGCTTATTTGCCAAGAGAGCAATATGACTTTATATCCAAAACAATTTTAATCTACTGTTCGTAAGAGGACATGGTATCCAAGCAAGCGATAAGGGATTTGTGGCTTGAAGGACAACTCTACCTTCGATTATTAATGTTAAAGCAATTTCGTGAATTAACCTACATTTGTCCCGTGTCATTTACCACACGGTGATAGATTTTGACTTTTGGAGCTGCCTTTCAAAAGAAAATGTCAAACATTATTCTCCAGTATATGAGTTTTCTCTGCGATTAGTTCTCCGAAGACATAATTTGGTCTGGTGTGTACTCTTTTCTGCGTACAGAGAGAGTAAACCATTAAATTACTTAAGTAGCAATTGATTTGATTTGAAAACTTTTCATTACAAAACTTGCAATTGTACAAAAATATACTTTCTTTTAATTTGAATATCAGTTTTCTTAGTAATTTAACGTTTTTTTTTTTTAAAACGAAGTTGTTTTGTTTTCGCGTTATTTAGTGATCGTATCAAAGGGTCGGAGCTGAGCCAAAACTTTTTTAAAAAATACACTAAAAATTTTTTACACTTTATTAAATAGATTTATTTTATAACTATAATTTTATTTAATAATTTTATTTAAAAATTTTATTTTAATTTTGGGTTTGGTTTTGGTTTTGGTTTGATTTTGATGTTTGTTGGAGCGCTTGCGAATTGGTTTTAATTTCACAAAAAGACGTTAGCTGATTTTTTCCGCTAATAGGTTCTACTAACCGCTATTAACCACACTTGCATGAATTATGATCCAAAAATCTTCTAAAATAGTTTGTACTGACCGCTATTAACCACACTAATAAGTTCTACTAACCGATTTTACAAATATTAACCACATTAATAACACAAATATTAACCACACTAATACAGATATTAACCACACTAATAACAGCTTCCATTTAACGATATTAACCAGCTTCTAATAACCGATAAAATTTTTGCAAAAAATAATAAATAATAAAGTTACTTTGGGAGCGACCATTATCAAAAGTGGAACACGGACCATCCTTAAATTGTGACCATATCCAAATTTCATTTACTCGAATCAACTAAAAGTGCGTGTACCAAATATTAATTTTTTATATTAATTTTGTAGGCCTGAGGTTTTCAATAACTAATTAAAATGGGCCCGGAAACTCATATCCATTGAAAGTATGCTTACGTGTTTTTATATGCTTCATGCTTGAGATGAAACCATTATTCGATTAGGGCTGTAACAAATTTCAACCATATTCTAGTCTTAAGCAAATGACAAAAAATGTACAAATACGCGATACCACTTTAACTAATACAATTCTTCACTTATATTCGCCATAAAATATCAAAAATCATAATTTGTTGCCATGAAGTGTCAGCATTCATGAGAAACCCGGAATGAAATAGAGAAAGTTGACGAAAAGTCCGAGAACTGAACTCATCTACTCCAAGCTTGGCCGACTCAATTTATAGTTTTCATTATAAAATAAATATCAAGAACGAGAGCTTTTTATGATAGGCTTACTTTTTTAAATAGAAGAGTAAACGTCCACATCGAATCGAATTTTCAACAGCGTTCGTCCTTGGGGTGGGAGAGTACGACATTTCATCAAAATATGTGGCGGACATAGGACAAAAAATGTAACGGAGTACAATTCTGAATCGATTACTCGAAGAAGGTCTCGGCTCTCAACTATCTCATTGGTAGTGGGTCTCAAGTGTTGCAGAGTTTTCAACAAAGCTCTAGCTAAAAAATTAATAATGTCAATAATAATAATAAAAAATAAGACAAAAGCATTTTATTAATTCTAAATTGATAAACAAATTAATTTTTATAAACGAGCTCAGTTGCTCTCCTCAAATTGTCCACAGAAAGAGAATGCCAGTTTCGAAAAGTCTGGCTTTTACAGACAGCTTTCATATAGCGATTTTGATTCGAGCAGTATAATTAACGCTATCTCAAGGCCTGGATAAATCCGCACAAACTCAATATACCCTTACATCACAGGTGGTGTAGCTTATAAAAAAATGAAAAAAAAACAAAATTAATTTAATTTTCTCCTCACATACACTCTAAATCAGAGTTTGATGTTTACTGACGTAAACTTATACTTTGAACTGGATTTCGATAGTAGAAGGGCGCGTACCCATTTTCTTTGTTAATGGCTTTCAATAAACATTTCTTTTTACGCGCACGCATTCCTATTTTAATAACCATTCACACAATATTCTTTTCTATTCTTAGAGAGTGGTGCTATATGTTTTTTCCTTTTGCTTTCTTTCTTTCTTTCTAATCCGTTTTAACTATCCATGTATAGTGCTTTTTCAACTTTTCTTTGATTTGACTACACGTCTCATCTTGCCTTATCTTTACGCTCTATGGTTAAAAACGGGGAATAAAAACTGACAGCAAATAGGCAGCCGCGTTTTCATATACCTATATATCATCGTTCGGTAATCACATATCTTGTATCCCTATTAAATTTTCTTTAGCTTTCCTTTCGTTATCATATTATTTCATTGTCGTATTACGATGCGAATACAATTCCAGATGAATGAATGGGAATAAAATTGAGAAAATTAGAGGCGAATGATTCATCTAATGTTTACGCATAATGTCTACCATCGCATATATATACATATATATATATACATATATATGTATTTATGTATATTTTCAAATGTCAATAACAAACAAAGTAATTACTCAACTCCGTGTTGCCATAGACAAGTCACTCTTATGGAAGAATTGCTGTTCTAATCTTCAACGGGAGAAAAATAAAAAAAAAAGTTAAAAAAAAAGAGAAAAGTGAAGTGAAAGCAAATAAGAATTTAGTTTGTAATTAAAGAATTACTAACGCCAATAAGATTTTCTCTATCTACCTTTCGCTCATTCTCTCTGTCTTCCTGCTTCTAATTTCCTTACCGATGGTGTGGTTTCCATTTTTCTAATCTTACTATCTCCAATGTACAGGCAGAGAGATGCGCACACTTTATGCCAGTTTTATTATGGCTGGTAATTAGGTTTTATGTACACGTGACTGTGATTCGACTATGGGACTATATATAGCGTGTGAGCGGAAACCCACTGCAGAGATATAAAAATTGTTATTGTATTACGGTTACGGTGGTGGTAATGTTGTCATGGTGTTAGCGTGATGGTACAATTATATTTATATTATACCGCTATTATTCCGTATGTGCGCTGAATCGTTATCGAGTGTATAGAGAAAGATAAAACTCATTTGCAGAACTCCGATATGATTGCACATGCCTTCGTAAGTAGTTGTTAAGGGTTTTAAGTTAAAAGCTTTAGAAAATTTAATGTTCACATATAATTAATTACATTTCTCAAATAGTTTAGTATTTTTATATGCAATAAAAACAATTACCGCTGAAATAGTTTTTCATCACTGTACTTACTTTGTCAATAAGACAATAAATTCCTGTAAATGATTCGATATCTGGACTACTCCCGCTTTTGTTGATTTTGATTAAATGTTGCTTATAGCTTTCGCTATATACATTATACATTTCCATATAACTCGCTTACATGTAAGGAACAATGTAGTATGCTATGTTTGGAGCTCGCTATTTCTCAGCATTTGCTATGCGCACGTAAAAGCTCAGTGGCTATTGAATTTTAATGCATTTCAAATCTTTGGTCCTTGTGTAAATTGTTCGTTCAATGTTTTTAACGTTCACTACACTGCCACCATTTACGGGCTTGCGTTATAATGATATTTACGGATGTAATTTTCATAAGGCCTCATATAACAAGATTCTCTCTCAGGATTTCGTTTAAATTTTAAATTGAAGAATGAAAAAAGTAAAAATATTCAATTGTCGTACATATTCTAATATCTTAACTAATTAATACTTTGAATAACTACGAATGTTTTTGTACCCGTCATCGAAGGATGTGTACATATTTACATTTTCTCAGAGACTCCAAAAAGTATATATATTTTTGATAAGCATTAGACTCTGAATCGATTTAGAAATGACCGTCTGTCCTATGGCCCATCTGTCTATCTGTCTGTCTGTCTAATGTCTGTTGTAAATATTCTCTTGGCCGCAAAAATGAAGCAACCGACTTTTAAATTTAGCAGAATTATAGGAAGCTACTGCACACGGGTTGGTATTACAAACGGATCAAATTCATTGAACAACGCGCCTGCAAACACCTCTGTTTTTCAAAAGTAATAACAAATTAGTTTGTTTTCTCATTGTTCAAAAACTACAGAAGATAAATCTGCAAAAATTTAAACGGATGTTCTATTGGCACGGATTTTCTACCTGCACATAAATGGGAGAAATTGCGCACGCCCACTTAATTTTATAGTGTGCCATTTTTTTCAAATTCTTAAGAACTCGCAGAACGAGAACCTTATAAAGTACGTACATTTTTGGACAGTTTCAAACTCGGAATACATGTAAGCATGTCCGTCTGTCTCTCTACGCAAGTGTGTCGCATTTGTGGTGAACATTCTTTTGTGAGGGTACCGTCTACAAACTTGCAAAGAATTTGAAAATGACAAAAAGTTTTCAAAGGACGCGCTTAAAACGCCAATACGCCTGAACAATAAAAACCGCGTTTGCTTTCCGTGTTTTTTGTTTGTTACTTACAATACAAACACCATACAAATGGCAGTTTTTATTCTAAAATTGAAAAAATCAGCTGTGTTTATCCGATGTTACGGAGTGCACTCCTTGCGTTTTTTTGTAGTCTTTTTTAGGATAACGGTGACGGGTATAAAAGATCCGATCACGACCGATTATAATTCGCTTACTTGTTCTTATTAACATTTGACAATTGTGAATTTTGTACTGATTTCACTCCTGTCTCTTTCCACGTGAAGCTAAAGGATTTGAATTCCCATGGAATTCCCTGTAAGGAAAAACTCTATTACAAGCGTATAGTAGTGTTGTGTCTTGCTTAAGAGAAGATTTACAAGGAAGCCATCACCGCAAGAAATTTGTTACTTAGAGATCTGCTTCGCACACATCTTTAATGATTATCAATATACAATAGGGTCTCGCATAATGTGGCTGCTAATAACAAATAATTGTTTCGATCGCTATCTTAATGATATTTAGGGAAGTTTTCTGATTTAGATTCAAATTAGTTCCTTATCACCTTCAGAACGTCAGGCATTAGAAAAGATGTTCATAAATAAGTAGACAAGCAAGTGTTTCGTATGGCACCCAGCTTATGCATCATCGGTTGTCTGTTACAACAAAGGCGTAAAGAGACATAAGAAAAGCCAGAGAAAGAAAATTTTTTTTTTTATATATTTTTATAAAACGTGAAAGAAAACATAGATGACATTCAATTGCTCTTGTCGCTGCCTGTTGTTATTTGAGAATCATTAAAAAATGAAAGCGATGTATACCTGTGAACGTACATATATAGGCGGACATAAATGATTGCCTTTTCAAAAAGAAAAGAAAAAATAAAACGCATTCTCAACCGATGCATACCATGCATGTATTACTTACAAATTTATATACATTTACTGTAATGTAAGTAATTGCATTTTCACACACATTACTGACCCACAAATGTTCAGAAACACTATGTTAAAAATGTTGCTGCTTTCTCTTTCTTGCTTTCTGGCTTAATTCACTCTCTTTCCCTCTGCATTTACATAGACTCAATGGATAATAGTTGATGTATATATACAATCATACATATTCTCATATACGATCCGTATATATAAAAACACACCGCTTCTATAAGAGTGCATGCATATTGAAACTGTCATATCATACATGAAAGCAAGAAAAAGAAATAAAAACGGTAAGGTGCCTCATATGTATTAAGAAGCTTAAAATATATTAAAGGAAATAACGGAACTATCGTTAAGAAAGTCACATATGTTACCGTATAAAATATGAGTTCAATAAATTAATTGAATAAATTTCCTGAAGCTTACTGACTTCTTATATTATATACTAGTCGATATATTCTCGTCGATCAGCACAGCAGAGAAGGCAGCGAAAGGAAGGCACCATTTTTGGCAATTTTTTACTGGTAGTTATATCTGTTACACGCACTATTCTAATAAAATTAAACGAAAGTGTTTTGTTATACTCGGGAAAATGAAAAATTAGGTGCAAAGATTAAAAGCCCATATCTTCAAAAATTCTCAAGAATGTAGAAAACTTGTAAATGTCTAAAATATTTTATGAATGTATGTAGCACTTTGCGCTCACCCTGATGATTAAACTTAAAGTAGCTTCTAAATGAATTGAAAATTTTTCATAATCTTTTAGTCACTAACTTACTCACCCCGCACAAATTTAATATACCCTTGTGCTACAAGTGTTATAGGGTACTCATATGTTACATTGTTCATGGAGTTGCATAGAACTATTATATAATAAAGCAAGTTTAGCGAACAACAAATGCCTACGATTTACACTGCGTGTGTCTAAGATTCGCCTTACATCGTAAACGGTTTCATTACTTGTTTTGCTTACTTTCATGTTTTCATAGCATGTTTTTAGAGTAAAATGAACTAAACGCATATACTGCACTGCTGACACTCCCCCAGACATGCAAACAAGAATTTGTTGATGAAATATTAAATGAACGTAAGAAAGCACAAAAAAGCATTATATTTATTAACAAAAAAGCAACAAAAACTACAACGGCAACGGCTACGGTAACAGCAACGGTATCACCAACGTCGAAAACAACAACGATAATAACAACCTATAAAAATGACATCTTTCATGGCCACTTGAGTGCAACATAGTTGTAACTCCACACCACGCAACTGATGCATCATCAAACATTCACTTTAATATAAAAGAACGCGTATAACAAACAAAATACAAACTTATATAAAACCCGTTTTTATTACTCCGCGTCGCACTGACACTTAGTAACAGACTCTAATGTCAAACCTTGAAAGAACATTAAAACCGAAAGAAGATGAAAAGCGTGAAAAAGAAACTGATGATATAACTCACATAGATACACGAAATGGGCCAAAAAAATTTGTGCTTGTGCGTGCGTGTTTTTTTTAAATTGTCTTAATACGAATTAGTTACAAGTAACAACTGCAACAAGAAAACAACTATATTTTTTTAATACAAGTTTACATACAAGACGTGACCAAAAGCAGCACAAATATTCTTTAGTATAAAAATAGAAAAAAACAAAAGCCATTTCATCGTACATGTAACTCTTAAAATTTCACAGTAATAAATTATGATAATAAGCGCCTTTTCAACATGAAACGCATTTCAAATTCTGCGAACACAGATCGACTTTTAGGTTACAAATTTAAAAAAATACGATTTTTTCAAAGCAAATTTCTGTTATTCTGAGCTCATGCGAACACCTCTTGTATGGATTTCGCGCTCCGGTCTCTTAATTTCTATTACTGAGCTAATTAGACAAACTCTCAACCATAACAAAATCTCTATGTTTAACTCCTTTGATACCATCCCTCCCACTCATTGCTAATTGAAAAGCTTTATTACAACTTTAACTTTTCTAGGAATTATGCAATCTTACTTAGTCAGTCGCAATCAATTGGTTCGTCGCATTTACGGTGTTTCCTCTACGCTGGTTAAAATGAACTCTGGCGTCCCTCAAGGTTCAGTTTTATGTCCTATTCTGTTTAACCTTTTCGTGAATGACTTAGGATTAGACAATGTGCTAGTTTTGCACACGTCGACGCTATTTTCGTTCTTTTGATTTGTGATCGGTGCACTTTTGATTCGTTTGGGAACCAAATAAATGAATGTCCAGCAAGAATTTATATTTGAATGCTCAACAATTTTCTTTCTGTTAACGAGAGCATATCAAAAGCAATTCTTTTCAACCGCGCTGGACATATAGATGTCGCTGTTAATATAAAAATGTGTGATACGTATATTGAATTCGTGGACTCTTCGAATAACAGTTGATAGCAAATTAAACTTTAGCCTACATGTGGATAACATTAACACAAGAGTTTATCTGACTTTGCGAAAACGCTGCAGTCTACACGTTTCTCTACCAACCAGCATCAAACTTAAGCTCGCTCACACTCTGTCAACGTCACGTATAAATTACGGTATTGAAGTGGTCACAGGATATCTTCGTTCGGATATCAGCCATCAAGATCATGTGGTTTAACACATCATGTGGAGATCACGTGTTCTCTTATGCTCGCACTTCCTTAAAACTCTCATTTCAAGATTATAATAAATGCAGGCTTTTTATTTATTTGTTTAAAGTTATTAGGTTTCAATCACCCCGTTTTCTTTGTAGGTGACGATACGAAGAGGATATGAACTGCTTTGAAAGGGTACATACATAATCTTCAGACGGACAGACAGTCAAGCTTAAGTGGATTCAGAAAATGATTCTGGATTGATCGGGATACTAAAAGGAGGATTTGTCGTAAGTGCTTAGGTGTTGCACACACTCGCCACAACTTAATGTACTCCATACCGTAAGTGATATCGTGTACAGAAAACCCGTTAAAAAAACCTTCGAAGAATTTGAAAGAAAATGAGGGAACTTTTGTGCATACATATATGTATACGTGTTTCTTAAATTTGTCAATGACTTTTGATTCAACTATGAAAATACGCACTTCTCGGATAAATGTCAATATCGACCACTAGATTGAGCGGAACCATGAGCTCATGAGTTGATGAATATTTCTGCGACAATTATTCAAATTATTTTCAATTTTTGTCTGTACTCTGTAAGAGAATATATTCGGAAAATTATTGAGGCTTTTTTATCGAAAACTTTGAATTTGTAACTATTGTAAAATTGATTGACAACTCCACTTTGTCTCAGCAAGTACGAATATGTACCTAATTTTAGCTTTATATCTCAATTCTTATAACTACAAATACGCCAATGAAACTCTAGCCCGATTTACATAGATTTCAGAATTAACACTAACTCGCTAAGAGTGAATAAACTTTAATTCGATATCGGTTGTTCTTTTAATAATCTTATAGAGTATTTTGCGGAAGATAGTTTCTTTTACATTTTTCAGGCCGGGTTAAATAAGTGATCTCATCAATTTGCTAAAGTTAGCTAAGGACCAATCGTTAAATATTCAACTTTTTTATGCACTGGAATTTTTCTTTTTTAGCTATTAGTAAAGCATATTGGAAGCCAGTTGCACGCGACTTTACAGCGCTACATGTACGTTTAAGCCAATTCTGATTTTTTAGCACAAGCAATGACAACTCAGCGCAATCAATAATAAACTACCTAGCGGCCAAATTCGGCTAAAGTGTTACGAATCAGCGCAAAAATTCAATTGTCCTGTGATAAGTACGACGATTAGCGTAACGCTAAGAAACTTATTTTTCGTAACCATAAAA